>JAAGAY010003020.1:0-11184 GCA_011801015.1 Ardeotis arabs
GGAGTGCTGGTGGATGAGAAGCTCAACATGAGCCGGCAATGCGCCCTTGCGGCCCAGAAGGCCAACCACATCCTGGGCTGCATCAAGAGGAGTGTGGCCAGCAGGTCAAGGGAGGTGATTCTCCCCCTCTACTGTGCCCTGGTGAGACCCCACCTGGAGTACTGTGTCCAGTTCTGGAGCCCCCAACATAAGAAGGACATGGACCAGTTGGAGAGGGTCCAGAGGAGGGCCACGAAGATAATAAAAGGGCTGGAGCATCTTTCCTATGAGGACGGGCTGAGAGAGATGGGGCTGTTCAGCCTGGAGAAGAGGAGGCTCCAGGGAGAACAGATAGCGGTCTTCCAGTACCTCAAGGGGGCCTACAGGAAAGGCAGGGAGAAACTGTTTGGTAGGGCCTGTTGTGACAGGACTAGGAGTAATGGTTTTAAAGTAGAGGGGGCTAGGTTTAGATTAGATATTAGGAAAAAAATTTTCACCATGACAGTTGTAGAACACTGGAACAGGTTGCCCAGAGAGGTGGTAGATGCCCCATCCCTGGAAACGTTCAAGGCCAGGCTGGATGAGGCTCTGAGCAACCTGATCTAGTTGGGGATGTCCCTGCTCCTTGCAGGGGGGTTGGACTAGATGATCTTTGAAGGTCCCTTCCAACTCCAACCATTCTGTGATTCTATGATTCTATATTTTGTTCAAGATTCATACACTCTGTCTGCATTTGAAATCAACTCAGTAATGTCAACCACTGCAAGTCTTTCATCTTCCACTAAATGCTCACATACTTCCTTGACTTACATTCTATGTATTTTTTTGTGGATGCTATTTTTAACTTTTAATATTGTTATATTATTATGCAGTCTTTTTATCATGTTGAAAGTGTCATAGTCTTGTTCATCATCCATGCATTTCAATCCATAGTAGATTATTTTCTTCAGCTGTGTGATTAGAAAATAACCTTAGACCAGTTCAAAGATCACTGAAATCAACAGGGAGGTTCCTGTTCATTCCAGTAAGCTTTGATTCAGCCTTTTTACTGGCCCAAATACTCTTCATTCTTCAGACCAACAAATGAGAAAAGATGCAAGAGTATGTTTAGCTAGAAATAGATTAAGCTGAAAAATCTGCTGCATTCAGTTACAGAGTTTATTGATCCCTGTAAATGGGAATGAGCTTCAGATTTAACCCTAAAGTGTCAGGTATTTCATGCAAAAAAAACCCCAGGAACACATTTTGTTAAATCAGTCTCAAAATAATCATCTATATTTTCTTATTACTTTACTGGATATACACAGTCAGGACCTATGGCTTACCCAGTGAATCTCAGATTTACTTAAAAGACAACTTGTTTTTTCAGTGTTTATGTTCTAGACACACTTTCCTGTAACTCTGAGGCAGAGTTCAAGCACACAAAAGATGTGAAGAATACGTTTAATTAACGTCTTATTATCATTGTTTTACCTACTGGACTTTGTTACATTCAGCTATTTTGAAGAGACCTGGAAAAATATTTCAAGATATAAATATTTTTGTTACCTAGTGCTTTTTTAAAGCACTGCTTTACCTGTAGATCTGGTAGCAACTTGACTGACGTATTCATTTGCATGTTATCCAGTCTCAGTGTTATCCATGTTATCCAGTGGGTGATGGTCTGTTTTGTTGTGTTGAAATACTAGAGCAATTTGTGAGAGCAATGCATTTTTGCAGTTTTAAGAAAATCTGTGTTCACCTTCATTCTCAAAAAGAGGGACAAAATTAGTACCATAAAACAATGAACTAATCAATATGTACTTTCCTAAGATACTGTGAATAGCAAGTCAGAAGTTAGACAATTAAATGGTTAGAAGTTTTAGAGTAAAAATCTCAGCTATGCTGAGCACAAACATAATTTTAGGGTAAACAGTTAGCAACGTAGGCCCGCTGTTGTAGGTTAGCCACACTCAGGACCAAGCTACGCAATCCCTCTCTCACTCCCCCCAGGGAGAGATAATATAACGAAAAAAAAGGTGGAGATTTGAGATAAGGACAGGAAGAGATCCTTGATGTTACAGGCAAAACAGACTCGACTTGGGGAAAACCATTTCAATTTATTATTAATAAAACCAAAATAGGATAATAAGAGAGAACAAAGACAACTTCCCCTCACTCCTCCCCTCTCCTGGGCTCAATTTCATTTCAAATTGTCTCTACCTCCTTCCCCACCTCCTCTCCCCTGAGTGGCACAGGGAGGAAGAAGGAATGGGGGTTTATGGTCAGTTCATCATTTGTTGCTTTACACTGCTCCTTCCTCCTTGAGGGAAGAATTCCTCACATTCTTCCCTTGCTCCAGTGTGTGGTCCCTTCCACGGGCTACAGTCCTTCATGAACTGCTCTGGCACAGGTCGTTTTTCCATGGGGTGCAGTCTCTCAGGAACAGCTGCCCCAGCACAGGCCCTCCACAGGCCACAGCCTCCTTCAGGCATCTATCTGCTCTGATGTGGGGTCCTCCATGGGCTGCAGGTGGATCTCTGCTCCTCCATGGGCCTCCATGGGCTGCAGGGGGACAGCCAGCCTCACCATGGGCTCCACCACAGTCTGCAGGGGAATCTTGTCAGGAGCAACTTTACTCCTCCCCCTCCTTCTTCACCGACCTTGGCATCTGCAGCCATTCCTCTCACAAGAAATTCCTAATCAGGCTCAGGCAGACACCTCTCAGGTTCTCTTCACATCTCCTCTCTTCTCTTCTTTCAGTCGGGCCAAGTCAGGCCCAGTCGGCCGCCCAGCGGGAGGCCAGAGGTTGAGGGCCACGAGGCCCACAAGGCTCGCGCCTCCCCCTCTCTGCCCACCACTTCAGCTTCTTCACATCTTCCTCTCCTTAATTATTTTTCCTCTTCTTAAATACGTTACAGCAGAGGCGTTATCAGGGAAGAGTCCATCACCAATTGGCTTGGTCTTGGCCAGTGGCAGGTCCACCCTACGCCCAGCCGAGTCCACTGGACAAAGGGGAAACCTCTAGCAGTTTCCTGCAGAAGCTGCCACTGTAGCCACCCCTCACTAAACAAAACCAACATACCCTCTCCTTCTACAAACTATTCCTCCACTGTCTCAGAAGGAAATGTTCTTTATGTTCCTTTACTTTTAAAGACAAGCTTTAAATACGGAAGTTTTTAGGACACGTGCTTAAAGGAGAATAACAGGAACAACAAAAATTGGCCTGATGTTTGTATCAGTATTTTGTTGTTGGATAATAATGGATTTTAACTAAATTCAGGTACATAAAGACAGGTGAAAAAACGCGTGTGTGCAATGTTATTTTAAAGGAATTACTTATTTTCCTGAGCTGCTGATGTATGGATGCACAGCAGTAACACCAATATGCTGTTTTCTTTTAGAAGATTAAAACCAAAAAGAGTAAAAAAGGACTCAAATTACCAACTGCATATGTGCAAAGTTTAAGACAGTAGCTCTGTGAGACAGAAAAAAAGAGACAGCTGAGGACTACACCAGAGTCCAACCCCCGTTAACACAAAAATGAGGTGCCATTGCTATGGCAACCAGGTTTGATTACAGGTGGAGGTAGTTGACATTTTTCCTCTCTCTGTAATCTCCCTATAGGCTACATAAGAAGTCCAGAGAATACAGCTTTTCTGGAGGTACAGATTTTTGTTTCAAAGACACATGGAGGAATTTTATCCATCGCGCAGCACCGTTACCCACTACTGGAAATGCAGGAAGTACAAAACGTCCACCTGTGCAGATGGCAGGATGCCACTCAATTCATTTGTATTGACTGTGAATTTCAGCCAATCTCTGATGTTATTGCAAATCAGAGGATATACACTGAATCCCTAAGCTTACATTAATTTCTTCCTGCCATGTATTTTGAAAGCCTTATTTCAGTACAGAATAGGCCATCACTCCTCTTGTACTTCATGAAAGGGACTCAATACCACTGAAGTAGTCGACAAACACTTTCCTGCAACATACACACATGCACAGGCACCCATCTATCTATTCTTCCTTTCTTGGACAGAGTTAAATGTCCTGAGTTATATTGGCATTATCATTGTGCAAATGGGCTTATTGGCTTCTTAGCTAGGACAGTAAGAATGACTTGCCTTATTATGGAAGTTACTTGTATGTAATTTATGAACTTCTCTTACTTAAATGCCTTCACATCCCAGAGAACAAGCTCAGTAAATTACACAAATTTTCACAGAAAACAGAGGACCCTGCAATATAGTTATATTTTTGAACATAGTCAGCTTTTGGTATTGAGTAAAGCTCATTTTGAATGTAAATGCTGGTTTAGCACTTATACAATACAAGAGCTAATGAACTTCAGATTACTTATATTTAACACATATGCGTTTCCTCAAAGTAGCTTCATTGCTCAGTACAAAATGTCCTCTGCATGATGAAGGCTAAAGATTGGGAAAACAGTGGTTTAAGCTTTCATTAATAATCTAACATTCCAGTTAACTGCTATGTTTTTCAGGATGTCATACGTAAGAAAAATAACAGTTCCCAAGGAAAAAATTGGCTTAACCTTAGCAATAGTAGTCACCACCAAATTAAATTTAAAATTGTCTTTATGAGCAACATATTTTTAATTTAGTGTTAAGTGCAAGAGTAGGTTTATCTTTATTAACATTTCTGTTAGCATTTAAGTATTTCAGATGTGTATGAATTGGAACTGTAAGACCTAATTCCTTGTTCTTTAGTTGGTCCAGGATGCTAGACAGTTTAATATAAAGTTGTAATCTGCAGGGTTTTCTCCATTGTTTTTCATTCGGCAATTCTTCTTTTATAAGGGTCATAAAGGCAACAGTCTGTAAAATCCGTTTCAGGTTTTCTTGCTCAGTTGTACTAATCTTGGTATCTTTTTCTTTTTATAAGAGGCTAGCGTCTTTCTTTTTTCAATTAGAATTCTCTGAATGATTCTTCATGATGTGGAAAGTCTTCATCTCTTCAAGGATTCTGATTCAGTTAACCTAAAGTGACCTCAATTTTGTACACAATAGAAATAATTTGTTTTCTTTACCTCTACCTTTTAACACAGTCATGCTTAGATGATCTTTTCTGGTAACCTCAGTAAGAACTTTAAAAGAGGATTTAGGTAAAACATTATAGGAACAGAAAAGCTAATTGAAATTTCAATAAAATATTAATTGCCACATCCCACTACAGTAAAGAGGTCAAATCATCCTCTTATGCTCATAGTGCACATTGTCGGAAATACACTGATGCAGAAAAAAGACCAGTAATGGTACCATTGATCTTGCATTCATTTGCAATTGGGAGAAGGGTAAAACAAAACATTTATCAACCCTGTTCTCATCAGAGCACAGTGAGCATACCAAGAGCGACAGGAAATGTCCAGATGTATGCTATAAGATTTACAGTATTTTGCATACATTTATATAGTCACATAAAATGAAGTTCTGGGATGCTTCTGATTACGAATTTTGATCAACAAATTCAAGAATGCTCTGGAAAACTCCCTGGAAGTTTTTTCTGTATTTCCACAGCTTTTAGACACAGTGTGATGGGTCCTTTCTTCCTGTCTGTGGTTTCTCCACGAAAATACGTGTTTGTTCACCACAGAGGGTCCTTTGGGGAATATCTTCACACTACTTATTGTTTTTCTATCCCAAACTAATCCCAAACCCATGGTAGCTTCCTACCCTTGACACACTTAGATCTTTCCCATGTTTCCTTCCCACCAGTCTGACACTAATGACTGCTGCTGTCAGGATTTCTGATGTACATTGATATATTTTTCTTACATAGCAACTACAGTAAAGATGGAAATCCAGTGTGGTCAGTCTGTAATACTACTACTGTCTACTTCTACTACAACATGAAGGTAGAACATCCATGTCACATTTCCTGTAGCTGGACCAGTTACCTTTTTATGTTGTGCTAATAATAGAGTCCTATCTTTCATGCTTGCTTAATCTACTTACAATACATGGAGGAAAAACTGTATAATCAGTAACTTTTCACCCAAAAATAGGGTGAAATGGATGTTTTACTTAATCACATCAAATTTGCTGATGGTAGATGAAGTCTTTGTGAAAAAGGTTCTGTTAAGGTTTTTGTCTTTTCTATCAAATTTTGCCATCTGGACAGAACTATAAGAAGTATTTTCCCAAAATGTTATAAAAATCTTTGCCTACAGACTTGCACTTCACCTAGATGGTCTCTGTCTATTGCTCGTTTAAACTCCAGTTTGTTGTTAAACAGAAATGAAAAAAAAAATTGTACCCAAATTCTTATACTATCTCTAAAAAGATGCTCCAATCTGTTGTCTTGGGATTAAAAAAAACCCCTTCAAAACACTGACTTAGAATACATACCAACTTTATTCTGTACCATTATTTTATTGTTTTTATATGATTTCCTTCAATATTTTTTTGATAGAAATACTGCATTTGTCTAAGTTACTTTTTGAAATAGCTTGTTAAATGTTTGGTTTTAGAACACTCATTTTCTTTTCCTTTTTCATTGTATGTAAATTAGTATGTCATGTTCCTCTAGACAATTTTGTTCCATACTGTTAGAAAGCATTTAAAGATTGCAGTATCTGTAATTGTTTCTTGCAGGGAATGTTTGAGAGCACTGCCTAGTCACAAGTATCATGAATGCATCATTGAGTGAAGTTTCATGTCTTTGCATTGACTATTTCAGTTTTGTTTTAGAATTGTAAGGAACTGGGAAATATGAATCTCATGCACAAAAAAAAACCCCTTGATCTGAATCATTGAGGTAACAGAGATTTTATCTGAATCATAACTGTTTCTGAAAATCACAGTAAGCATCTGCCTATAGACTTAGAAATTTTGCCGAAGTACCTTTAGAAGCTGGGCTGTGTCTAAAGAATGGTGTAAACAAAGATGGTGTAGAAATATCCTCTTGAAAATTATTGTACATCTTTTTGCATGCACAGGTTTGTTAAGCCCAACTGAGCACTTTCAAACTCTGTTATTTTGAGAGTCACAAATAGTCCCCAAAGCAAATAGAAAAGATCAGAGGTCAAAGAAAGGACTAATCTCAGTAGTCAAGAAGAGCTAATTAAAAAAAAAATATTTCTTTTATTCTTTTTGAAGTAAATCTGACATGTTTTGAAAAGTAATGGGTTGAGCTAAATAGTATTGAACATTGAGTTAAGTGGTATCAAAACAAGCACGTCATAACCAGCTTGACATTCAAGACTGATTGAATCAGCAGCTAATTGCCCATCATACCACACCAGACCAGGAGGGCCATACTACACTTTGTGGGTAAGAGGTTTCCCAGAGCTAAATAGCAAAGGCAGAAGGCTAACTATTGGGATTAGCAGGTGTTTATCTCAGTAACAAAGGGAATAGGGAATAATGAGGTGATTTTGGTGCAACCACTGGAAAACTCTTTCCTGGTCTTTTTTCTTCCCTTGTCTTCCTTTGCTTCAACAAAACTTGAAGACAGACCTTTTCACCTCAGTTTGTATTGAAAAATAGCATGGAGTGCTGAAAAGGCAATGGCTTTTCCTGCGTTCCCTCATGTTTAGGGAAAAAGTGTTTGGAAAATTTTTTTAAAGAAAAAAAAACAACTTTGAATCAAACTCAACATTAGTTTCTCTTCCTGATTTGAACGAAGTGCAAATTTGGATAACCTTCAGTTATTTTAATGTTATTCTAAGCCCTCTTATCTTCCACAGTTAATAAACCCATTTCAAAGAAAGAGATGTGGAATTAAACTTAGACTTTAATTACACCGCTCCAGGAGGAAAATCTGCCTACTGCATATAAAGCATGTTAATATCATTATCAGCCTAGAAGAAAGGAGTTAATAGATTTCTAGATACCGAGTGTATAAATACTAGGCCATTGCTGATTTCAGCAAGAGCAGCAGTACAGCAAGGCAGAAAATCATACTTAAAATTTCAAATTCAGAGAATCAGAAAAACAATGAATAAACCATGTTGGGGAAGATAAAGAAGGTGAGAGAACTAGAAGGGATATATTAAAAGACTTTCTTTAATTGCATATTTAAAGAACTTATATCTGGTTATGATCACACCAAGACGAATCAGCAATGGCTTTAATGAAGTCAATGTTACACTACACAGTTTCAAATTTGTCTAAGGCAAAATTGTGTCCTAAGCATTGTATCTTCTAGGCCTACAGAAGAAAAAAAAACCTTGTGATTTATCACGTAGCCAGGGATGGCCAGCAACTATGCAGTTGTAAGCATTATTGCAAGGAATCTTATTCACAACTAAAGATACAGTGAGCTGATTCACTTTTCTTTTGATTGATCAGATTTAGAAAGCCAAGGAAGTTTTAAACAATTGTTTTATTTATATTATTTTACATTCTTCAGAACTGTCCCAGGTGTCAATACTTATCCTTAAAGAATAGATGTATAAAGTCACATTAAATGTAAGGAGACAAAGTGAGAATATGAAATAGTTTCCCAATCCCTTTCTATTAAAAACCCAACCATTTTTTGCATGTATCTCTGCCAGTTCAGTGGAACAGTAGCATAATGCACCATCAAATGCAATCAATGGTATTTGCTGACACAACATTTTAATTACTCATTACAGAAATGTAGTCAATTTTGGAGGATCTTTATACTTGTATCCTCAATTCATAATTATTTCAACAGTTCCATATGTCATAGCTTGACAGGAAGGCACAGGAAGCCCTTATGTGTACATTACAATGTAATAAAAATGCAGCACATAGCAATCTTCCCCACCTCTACTTGCAATGTAGTTTAGTCTGTGATATTAGAACTGATGCTATGTACATAGTGACAATGGCAGGCCCTGCCATCACTCCCTTGCAAGGACTAACCAAACATAATGACCAAGAAATAAAACTATTAGCTGTCTGGAATTGTCAATGGACTTCAAAAAAGCTGTGTCTGCACTGAAATAATTTCCCCATTAGCACAGGACTTCGATTTCCACAAAGAGACCCTGAAATCAGCAGTTTTCCACAGCCACAAAGACAAAGGGTCTTTCCATCTCAACTCTCAGTTGCCAAACTGGCATCCTGTGTAGCACAACTGAGCTTTGACTACATAATTTGCAGGTCCTTCTCTAGCAAAGAGAAAAATTGTCATTGCTCAGGCAGTACTGGTTGTACGTTGAACATTAAAAGGGATGCAGGAGATGTAATCTGCCACTCAAATCACCTTTCAATAGAGCTGTGCAGGGCTCTGGAGCATAAACATGAGTTTGCCAGTTCGAATTTGAGTTGGCAGCAGCACAGCAGCGACAGAAAGCAGACTGACAGTGAAAGGTCAAGTGTGATGAGTAGATCTAGAAGGTGTCAGTTTAGAGGTGGTAGTTAGTGATACCATCTGTAAATGGGACCAGATGAGGTGGCCTGAGGACAATTTGTGGGAGATAGAGGAAGGGGAATGAATCTCCGAGTTCTAATGGAAACTGAAAGTAGATAGAAGCTGAAAAGAAGCTCTGCTTTGATTATAAGAATAGAAAGGAAGCTAGCAGAGTATACAATACCAGTCTAGATAAAAGAGAAGGTACTGACAGATTAAAGGATTTCAGAGAAAAACTAAGGTTATGAGGCCTGAGAAATATTCCTAACATTGTACTGCTATCTTCATGTATACTGACACAATTTCTCAGTGGGAAAAATGAAGTCTGTTTAAAAGAAAATTGAAAAATCATAATGGATTATAGCTTTTCCCATTGCGCAAATAAATTACTATTTACACGATGAAAAAACCCAAAACACCCATCTTTCCATGGCCATTCCCCTACTCAGTCAAAAAACAACTTGAAGTGGGCCAGCATATTGTACATCAGACTCCTGATAATGTATGACATTTTACTAGCAACATTTAGCATGTGTGTAACTCATTAACAGAATTAATGTAAACTTCATTGTTTCGCACTGGAACTAGGATTCTGCATTGCCTTTCCAGGTCAGTGTTGCAAAATAAAGGATATTCCCTCAACCTTTCCCTCACCAATTAGTGGATCTTGAACTTTTTTGTCCAAATGAGGATTTTCCACAAAAGTCATATCCTAGACACTATATTTGAGCCCTTTAATTAGGATATTCTCCCAGAAGACAGAAGATGTAGATCTGGATCCTTCTCTGAAAAAGGAGGTATTAAATTTATCTCCTCCATATTCTGGGCAAATGTGCTAACTACCAAGTTATTATGGGAGACTACGACCATCTTTGAGAAGGGACAAGCTGAAAGAGTTTTGAAATAAATCACCCAAGAAAGGAATCCAACTTGTATGTATAGTCTTGAATACGGTACACAAACCTAGGAGAAAAGATTAGATATTAGGAAAAAAAAATTTACAATGAGGGTTGTAGAACACTGGAACAGGTTGCTCAGAGAGGTGGTGGATGCCCCATCCCTGGAAACATTCAAGACCAGGTTGGATGAGGCTCTGAGCAACCTGATCTGATTGGAGATGTCCCTGCTCCTTGCAGGGGGGTTGGACTAGATGACCTTTGAAGGTCCCTTCCAACCCTAACCATCCTATGATTGTATGAAAAGAATGAAAGATGTATCCATGTAGTCTGTGGTCTTCATCTCCCTCTAAATGAGGCAGCAGTTTAAATGTTACAGACCTATGCACTAATGTACAAAGCCCTTTTCAGTGCAATGCAAGACATATTGGGGATTTTTGTTGTTGTGTTTTAAATGGCAATGTAACATCAACATAAGAATCCAACCAAACAAAACATAAAGTAAATTCTGTATTATTTTTTTAACTGGTTCTTCAAAGTGTCAAAAATTACTGTGATGTCAGATAATCTATTAGACCTAGGAGGTCTTTCTTCCTATTTTTTACCTAAAAATTTTGGACGAGAACTCAATAATAAAAAAAAAGGATAGTGAAATGTTTCTTATTTCCAGCATAAAGGTAAACATTTTGCTTATCTGTTCCATTAGAAACACTGATGATAATTAACAGTTCCAGGTGCTTTGGTAGTCTGTTCTTAGAATTAATACCATGGAAATGAGAATGAAATCACACACTGAAAGGAAAATGAAACAATCCACCAAGTACTGTAAGTCAGGGTCATCATTTTTTTTTTTCCTCTGAAAAAAAATATTACTTCACCCTTATCATAGAGCTTTTACCTTCCATCCTTTCAGTTCACTAACACTTTGATATGGAAGACCTATAGCAGAGCTAAGAATAAAATGTATGGTTATTTATTTGAA
>JAAGAY010003023.1:0-16288 GCA_011801015.1 Ardeotis arabs
TGTGGCATGGACTGAATGAAGACCCGGGCAAGAGTGCTTCACCTGGAGCACCACACTCTGGCAGGGGACTGGTGATTTGAAGGATGTTTCGTGGTCCCAAGTTCTAGGCCTATGTAGACTGAAGATGTTGGGTCCCTGTGCATCTTTCCTCTCTTCAAACCTTGCATGGGTATTTCTTCGCTTCTCGCTCGCACCAGGGCTGTGAGGTCCGCTCAGTTTCTCTAAGTGGGTTATAGTGGGGCGTACCAGCAAACAAGCCTCTTTGTTCTTCTGGCCCCAGCTGCTGTGTTTGGGTGCAAGGTCTAAAGCACTGCGTGGAGCTTTTCTGCTCCTTGACTAACGTACTGCTGCTTGGGCTTCTTATCTCTCACCCGCTTCTGCTGGGCCGTTGCTGAGCTTTTAAGGCAAGGAAAGGTCTATGTGCTATGCTTTGGTCACACTTTTTTTTGACACATCTATGTAGAAAACAAGTCCTTGGCCATAGCTTGAGCTCTCTGGTGATGTTACTTTCCCTTGCCTCTAGCATGTAAAACCAGAAGAAGACGTTTCTGCATTTTATTTTTTTTTTAACTAACACTTTTTGACTTGTTTCACAAGCCACTTCCCCTTCCCCCTAACCCTTGCAGAAGTGTTACCACAGCTGCCGGAGCAGCAGCGCTGGTCCAGCCCCTTGGGGTCAGAGCCCTGCCCGACCCAACGCCCACGGGACGAACCTCCGCGGGGGCTGCTGTGTGCCAGGGGTGCAGACCAGGGCTGTGCCAGCCTTACTGCTGCACCCGTGCCTGTTTGTCACCACCCGCTCTGCTGGCTGGGACCAAGGGCTGAATTCAGCATTTCAAAAAAAAAAACCAACAAACAAACCCAAAATAGACTTCATTTATGGTGACAAACTGAGGTGGCTCTAGGGGGCTTGTTGGGCATGGAACTCACTTTAGCTCCCATTGATTACTTGACAATAATATGGACACTGACTCAAGTCTGTCTATCCTGTGCTCGTTTATTGATGCAGGCGGCTCAGGCAAAGTTCATCAGAAGGCAATTAATCATTGCATAATCCCTGAGAAGTGTCTAAGTGAGCAGTTGCTTGCATACAAAGACACACAACAAGAGTAATGGTGCGAGGGGAGTCAGAACTATCAACCTAAATTCAGCATCCACTGAAAGCACTGGGCTTTTTACCATCATTTCTCTAACTTCGTGATATCTGAAGCATCAGCTCTGCCGGCATGGAAAGAAGGCATGTTATTGCAGACCAGCTTCAAAAGGATCATCCTTTGGCTCGGGAAGATGCAGTGGGCTACCGGCCACGCTAGCGAGCAAGCCTAGACAAAGCGATGGGGGGGGTCTCAGTGCTAGCTCTCTTCTTTCTGCTAGTGAGCGAGAGTTCACCCAGGGCTTTCCTCTGCCTCACCTAGAAACTGGCCGTGCCTTCGGCAGCGGTCCTGCCTAAGGAAGGACCGAACAATCCAGCCTTCCGGTAACGCGTTCTTTAAAAGCTTAAAATAGTTCCTGTGTTTGTCACAATCTGGATTTCACAATAGTTTGGAGGGTGGGTCACAGGCAAAGGCCAAACCTCCTCTTCTGTCACCTAAGCAGGCACCTCTCACCCCTTAAATTCAGAAGCTGAGCAGCAGTTTCTCTACGCCTCTGCCTTTTAGGAGTGATCCTACTCATCCCCTATTCCCTGGTATTCCCAGTGTGTTTGGCACTAGTGTGCCCAGCACCTGTCTTGCTCCAGAGGGTTCCAGCATGATCCTTGGCTTTGCCTGCCTCCTGGCATGGCTTTCTGGAAGTGGTTTACTGGTTAACTTTTATTTGATATGTTTTCTTTTGTGGAATGCATGTTCCCATCCTGTTTCTGCATAGACCTGTCAGCCGTGGTCTGTGCAGTGCGTTAATTTGCCCAAGGGCTGGTAGTGACCCAAAGGGCTTTTCAGGTTTTAGATGCCAAGACTGTAATAGATCCTTACTATACTTCATCAGCACATCCTGGGCACTATGCTGGCAGCTGTCTGCTCTATTTTTTCTGGTGCTAATTAGCACTCCAGGGACAAATTATCCATAGTATTAAAATACCCAGGAGTGGGCCAGCTAAAAGATGGAACTGGATGAGTGCTTTCAACTGACCAGCCGTAGGTCATAGACTGGCAGTGGGATCTCAACATATGGGCGGTTCTTTCACTTCTGTCCACAAATGTCACTGGAAAAAATAAAACACCCTGAATTCCTCAAAGGCTGCCCATCTAGGGATGTTTTACCTGAGAACAGAAGCTCTCTCCCCATCTCTGCTTTCTCTACATGAACTTTTGCTGGGTTGGAGACCCTGTAATTAGGCTGGCATTTGCAGAAGATTTCAGATGTGTAGTTCAAACTGCATGTTTTGCCAGGTCGCATTTCAAATGATGTGGCTGTTGGTGAGTCATCCTAGGGTGCTTTCTTGATAGTTCTCTCTTTTCTTTCCTCCATATCGCTGTCTCTTCCTTTCTTTGAGATTTAAAGACAAAGTAGCCACCATGAGAGAAGTTTTTATTTCCCTTGCTGCAAGATGAGGGCACAACCCCCAGTGATGCTCAAGGCCGAGGTGACGCTGCAGAGGCTGGTGGCAGCCCTTTTCCTCCCTCCCGCAGCTCTTGGAGAGTGAGCAGCAGATGCTGTCTCTTCTCAGCCTGGCACTCTGTGTCCCCTTGGCGTGAGAGTATTGTCCAGGCCTGCAGGTTACAGACTTGGAGATGCTGGTTCTTTCTGCCTAATTGCTAGCTTGGCTTTTTGAGGTCAGAGCAGGTGATGTTTTGCTTTGTGCTAATGTTTCGGGGCAGATGCTGATCTATTGCACAGAGATAAGCAGAAATCACGAAAGGGCTTTAAGCCCTAAAGCATCATCTCGTGCCTGGGATGCCTGAAACCAGCTCCCAGGGCTGGCAATGTACGCGTTTGGCCTACTTAGGATCCCAGCCAACCTTCCTCAAAGAATATTTCTGCCATAATACACTGTATGCAGGAAAATACCAGCAGAGAAGCTGAAGGAAATTGCCAGACGTGAGTTACAGAGAGACTGCCCAGCATACTTGGCCAAAATCGTGCTGCTGACACGTGCTGCTGTGGCCTGGTGTCAGGGCTGGTGGAGAGGTAGATGGAGAGAAAGGGAAGGTGGAGAAATGGGCAGAAGCTCCTTGGATTTCCCAAGCTCTTGCGATGATGAATGTGACTTGCTGAGCTCAGTTCGGGAGTGCCCACACCAGCCAGTGTGCATCTCTCTCTGTGTGGTGTGGCAGAAACGCTGCAGACTGGGTTTGGGCTCAGAGGGGCCGTGGACAACTCAGGAGGGGATGAGCTCTCCAGCCTGTATGAGTGTTGATCCTCTCAAAGGCAGCTGTGTGGGGCAACCAGCCCCCTCTCCACACTACAGTGGGCCATGCCGGAGGAGATTAATTTTCCGAAATCTCCTACTGACCTTGTGATCTCATGTCCCCTTCCTATTTCGGCTGCTTCTGCTATCCCGTGGGGCTGTGGGGCATTTTGGTCCCTTCTGGGAAGTGCCGTGAGTGCGCTCAGTTGTGGCGGTGACATTATCGCAGGGCCACGGAAAGTACAGAGTTCATGCCCACACCATCCCCGTGGCATCCCTGCCCACGTGAGCTTGCTGTTTCCAAAGCTCATGTTCTTGCATCATGAGTTCATGATGTCCTGAGCTGACTTCTCCTTGGAGATGGTGGTCGCGCTTCTGCTGACGTGACTGAGCGGTGTGACCTCCCTGTGCCGACTGGTCTGGGGGGATGTGGAGCAACACAGTGCTCCCCTCCCTTTGGGGTGGAAGCCCACCTCATGCGGCTCATGAGATCCTTTTCCTCCCCAGGCTGCGTTCCCTGCTAGGCTGGGTGAGGAAATTGAGATGACTGAGGAAACACTCTCACAAAAGTGATGGAGAAAGGCAGCAGCTATTCCATTATGGATGTCTTTAAAGACTGATTGTCAGCCAGGGTGTGCACGGGCTCGTATCTGGAAAGGAAGTGATGGCTGGGGGTTGCTGGGTTGCTCACACGCTAGTATAGGAGGAACGATGAACGAGGTGAGGCTGCCACAGCGAACACATGGGCTGCTGTCGCTCCCCCACCCACAGCTTGCAGCCCTGTTTGCAAAATCATGTCCTCCAGCTCAGCACCCAGCACCCCTGGGTGCCTTCGCAAGCCCGGGAGGGATGAGAGGTGGGAGCATGGCTGCTGGAGTGGCTACCCGAGGCTTGGGGGTGAGGGCAGGTTGGCTCAGACATCTCAGGGGGAGGTGATGCTGTGGGGGACTGGGGCGTGCTCCGTGCCCAGACACAGAGGTGCCTGCAGGGCCCCAGCATCCTGGAAGGACTGAGCTGGCCGGCACCCCGCTGGTGGGAAGCGTGCAATAGCTGACCTCCACGGGAAGCGCCACCTCTTCTCACAATATTTACTTCCCCTCCCCTCCTTGGACCTCTCCCAGCGTCGTAAGTGCAGAGCAAACGCAGTGGGGCACTTCTTGCTCCGATTTGGAAGTGCTGCGCTTTTCCCTGTGTTTGCTCCGCTCTGCATCTCCCCCTGCACCCTGCCCCACTCTGCATGCTCTCCTCTGGGCATCTCGTGGCAACTTGGTGAGAAACAGACCAACCTGAGTAAAAAAAAAAACCCCAAAACTCTTAATTTTTTCTGCAACAAGCGTGAGCTGCTGTCTTGCATTTGGGCAGCAAGCCCAGATAGAAATGGGTTTGTCCCCTGTGCTAAAGACACATCTGCCCACGCCAACTCGTGTGAGCGCAGCAAGTCTTCAAAACCCAGCAGAGACTCGGGCATCCCTTATTTTTCCGCACTTTGTTATTTGGTTTTTCCTCCCTCCCTCCCTTCCCAGCCTGTTCCTTGGTACACAGTTATACTATCACCTAAGCCATATAAAACTGTTTAGTGGGCTTGCGGTGTTTATACCAGGAATTAATCCTACTGTAAGCTCCATGTAGGTTTTCCAAACACAGATATGTAAACTGCACAGCAGTAAGAAAGGTCACAACTGGAGCTTGCCCAGCTCCTCTGATGATAACATCTGCAGTGGGACTTTCTCCCCTGGGGGAGAGGCAGCCCGGAGTGGGTGTGATGGAAGGAAAATGGGTAATGAAGTGGAATCACATCCTGTGTCTGTGGGGAGCAGAGCGGGTGAGCCACAGGGATTTCTCCAGTCCCTTGATCTGCTGATTCAATCCGCTTCTGGGAATGACAGGGAGCTCCTGAGTCAACAGCTCCCGTCTCGCCCCCTCTCCCTGCGTGCGACACACCGCATAGCGAAGCCTTGTCTCACAAACACCCTTTTCGTGTTTTGTTGCAAACTTCTAATTTTTGCAACAATTTGTGCAAATTTCCAGTTGCAGAATGCAATTGTGGGGGAAGCCAGTGGACAGTGCTGGGTGAATGATGCTGATGGTCCTGCGTAGGAGCGGCTCCGGGGCTTGCCTGGCACTGCCTGCTCACAGATGTTTGTTTTTAGCCAAGCCTTTCACCAGCTGCCTGTTTCCACATGCAGGACAGGGGCACAAGAGGAGAGTGGGGTGATAAGAAACGCTCCTGCGGTAGTGTGAGGAATGGGGAGGGAAAGTCAGCAAAAGTTTTCCAACCATTAGGACAAAGAGGTTTGGATGGTTTTCTAGTTATTTGGTGAATATGCTGGTTGAAGGGACTGTATAAAATGGAGGGGGCAGCTGGGAGAGCGTATGTGGTATTTTTCTTACTGTGATCTGAAGAGCTCACTGATATGCAACACCAGGAATACTGGGCAGTCTGGGGAAATCCAAACCCACAGTCCTTGTTGCTTTACCTGCCAAGGAAGTGATCCCTACATTTCCATCGTGTGTTAGGAAAACTGCCTTGGTGAGGGTGCTGGTGAGGAAGGGGAACGTAGGGGTGTTCAGGGTGGAAGGAAGTGTATCTGCAAGTTTCCATGTTTGTGGTGTGGCTGGTACCAAGAGTGGGAATTGGAGGAGTGGGAATTGCGCAGGTACTGTGTGCTCCTGGCTCTCACCGTTGTGCTCGTGCTGGTTTTGTCTTGCAGGCTAAGAATAAAGAAACCGGAGCTTTAGCAGCTGCCAAAGTCATTGAAACGAAGAGTGAAGATGAACTGGAGGATTACATGGTGGAGATTGAAATACTGGCGACCTGCGATCACCGGCACATCGTCAAGCTGCTGGGAGCGTTTTACTGGGATGGCAAGCTCTGGGTAAGAGGCTGCTGCTGTGTGTGACCTGTACAGCTGTGTTTCTCACTCTGCAGAGAGGAAATGGCTCACTTATGGCGAAGCAGAATCTCTGGAGGAGCTTGAAGCATCAGTGTGAGTTAGAAATGACTCACAAGCTGTGCGCTGCTCACTGTGTGATCAGTGCCTGGATTTTCCTCATGAGCAAACTGTCTTCTAACTAAAACTGCTTGTAAATAGCCCAGGGAAGATCAAGTGTGCCTGTGTCGAGATAGTGGAAATCAGGTGAATATGAGGATTTTCAAACCCATCTTGTTAGCCAGTTCATCTGCTCCTTCTTGTAACCACTGGCAAGTCAGGGGAGTGTGAAAGGATACGTTCAGCAGCTCTGTTACTACTTCCTTCCTCTTTTTAATGTTTCAGATACCTTTGTGGCCTCCCAGGGTAATCTTACTAGAGTTAAGAGATCTCAGCTTTTGAGAGTGGCCCTTGTGTGAGCTGAGCTGTCAGAGCCACCGGTCCCTGCCTGTTATGCTGAGGCCAGAGCGCGGGCTGAGCCGCGAGGCTGTCGCTGGGATAACGCAATCCATGTCCAGTTCATGGCTCGGTTAAGCAATGTGGGAGAGGTACTGTTTTACTGGGCAATGTGTGCTTACTCAGCAAGCATCTTTTACAATGTCAGCATGGGTCAGTGTCCCTTCTTATTTAAAAATCCATTGATAAAACCCCCAGCTTCTCTGTGACACCCCGTTCGGAGGGCTGCGGTACCCAGTGCTGAGCCCTTCCTTCTGTGCACCCTATTGCTTTGAGGGAGCTGGGCTGCAAGTTGGCTTGGTATTTGGATGGCTACTAGTCATGATACTGAGCCGTGGGTGTATTAAAGAACGAGTAAATATGTACCCTTCTAAGGAACTGAAAAGCAAACATCTCTCCTAGGAGGTGACTTGGGATTTGGACAGATTGCAACTGCAGCAAAACTAATCTCAGCAAAATCAAAAAGGCAAACATGTACCAAGCTTAGGTGAGAGATGGAGCTAGTTTATATTCCACCCTGTTCTGCTGTTTTTACCTCCCTGCTTTTTGCCTCGTCTGCCTGAATTTTATACGTTGGCCTTGTTCGTTCTCTCTAAAATGTCAGCCCCCTCCTCTTTCCCCTTCCACCTCCTCCCTGCAATAGGAAGCTTTGCCTTCCTTCCTGAAGGGAAAATGGACTGCAGCTCTCCTCGGCGCTGCTTTTGTCTAAGAAGTGCTTTGCAATGTCATATGCTTGCCAACCTACTAAAATTAAACAGCCTCTTTGAAGCTACTGGAACAAGAGCCTCCTGTACGAGGTTTTCCCGTGAGGGTAGATGTTACAGCCCTGTCCATTGTTTTGGAAGGAGGATCGTTCTCTTTATTTAATTGTTTGAGTGGCATTTGCATTTCATTACTCAGGCTGTTCTTATTAATGCCATAGTGTTTTACTGGCTTTCAGGGAAGTAAATAAGCCAGACTGTTATAGTTCTGGAAGGCTTCTAGTTGCTACCAGGTTTTCCCTAAAGTCAAAGGCTTTCGCTTTTCGGTCACCAGCGCTGCAGGGGAAAATCTGCATCCAGATAAAAACACCGATTTTCATTGTCTGGTCCATATCCCATCCCCATTTCTGTCTGTGTGGTTATTTTAGCCAGTATTTTCCCGGACCATTTGCAGATGGTCCATTTGCATGATGGGTGCATGGACTTCACTGCACTTTTAGCTTCAAGTGGCTCAGGCTTTGGAAAAAACTGCGGCGGGTGTGTGTCTGGCCGGCAATCCGCTGTGGTTTCCTTGTCCTCCCAGCCCGGCGTGGAAGGGCAATGTTCAAAGTGAGAAAGGGGCAGGAGTGGGAGCGCGCAGACAGACTGGCAAGGGGTCCAGACGTCCCCAACCTCCTGGATGGCAGGAGCTCTTTGGCTCTGAATAATTTACAGCTCGGTCTGTGCCACAGCCAGGCTCAGCCGATGGCGCCGAGAGGGGCTCAGCGCTGAGAAGGGCTCTTGCTAAATCAGCCTCTTGACTGTTCTCCGACTGTTGAACTAACAAGGAAAATATGTGAGGAAACCTGGCCTTCAGTGGTGGCTGCTGCTGCAGAGGCTTCCTTGTCCCTCCGAGCTGCGTTAGGTCCCCGAGGCTCCTCTCTGCCAGGGTTTGGCTTTGTGCTTCAGTAACCAGAAGGTGACATGCAATATTTATGGAGCAAAAAACCTTTCTATGCAAAGGGAAGTGGCTTACCCTATAGCAGCTGCTTTGAAATCCATAGCACTGAAATGAAAGCATAAAGCAGCAAATTCTTCTTACTTTTATACCTGACCGGCATCAAGCTGAAGGAGAACCCCAGTTCTTGTGCATGACAGAGCAGAAGCCCATGGTGAGCCACAGGCAAGGGCTTGGAGGACCCCAGGACTGGTGAGATGGCAGCATCCAGCATGAATTTCCTTTGGCGTATATAAATACACTGCAGAGATGCTGTGCCCTCACCAGCAGTTGCTATCTCATTGCATTCCCCCTCCCCATCTTCTTTTCTTTGCTCATGGCAGAGGCTAAGCAATCTTGTGCTGGTGGAAAATAGCCCAGGGAGGCTTGCAAAACTGCAGTGGTGGGAGCTTTCGTGATTTTATTTTATTTTATTTTTATTATAAGCCCTGTGGCATTTGATGTTCTTTTGCATAAATCCCAGCTGCTGGGAATGGGAGCACCAAATGAAAGCTGAGAATCTCATGCTATTACAAAAAGTCTTGTTTGAGTCCTTGTGGCTGTTTTTCTGAAGTGCAATGTAGGACTTGGAAACACAAAGGCAAATCCCCCTCGCCCAATATACATGCAACTTTAAAAACGGACTTTTAAAAGCTATTCTGTGACTGAGGATGGGACTAAGGTGTGGGTTTTGAATGCTTGGAATCAATGGTGCTGAATTTGCACTGATAATTATTAGTATGCGGGAAAGAAAAACAACAGACCTTGTGTGCTGTGTCCCTCTTGAGGGCTATGTGGTTGGATTTTTTTTTTTTTCCCCCAAAACAACACAAAAAGGCTGAGACCTCAAAGGAAGGGAGGGACTTTTGATGTCCTGCTTCTGAATATATCTGCCACTTCCAAGTGGCTCTGCTCGCAGGCAGAGGAGTGATAAGATGACTGGGGAGGAGAGTCTTGTTTGGAGCGATGAACTCCGACTCTGCTGCGGGAGATCTTTGCTCCCAGGGGACAGTGAGCATCTCTGCCAGACAGCCCAACGCGCTCCCGCAACTGATCCATGGAGAGGGGTGGGAAACCTGGGCTCCCTCCTGCAGGAGCCTGTTGGGATGCTCCAGCATTGAGTCTGAGGGTTCTCTGGAAATTAGTGGAAACGTCATTGGGCCCCAGGAATTTAACCACAGGACTCTGTCAGCAGTGGTACAACTTTTCTAGTGAAGCACTGGGGAATTCTCTTCCCCCTCCCTCCTTTTCTATAAACCGTGGTTGCTATAGCAAACGGGCTTTTGAGTAAACAGATGTTTCCTGGAGATCAAAGCAAAAATCGCTGTACCGTGCAGGTAACCCTGCCTTGCCAGAGCATTTTGGGGATGGTTAATTTAATCAGCTTAAAGTTTCTTCTCACTGCCCCGCTGTGTGGGTATGTAACTCGTAGAGCTTGCAGAGGGATGCCAGCCTTGTAACTGCTCTTTGTACTTCCCTTAAAAAAGCATTTTGCATTTTCTGTGGGCAGGCCCTGACCTGTTTAGCCAGGGACTTTTTGGATTGCAACCCCTTTGATATGGATGTTGACAGGAGATTTGGGCATTCTTGAAAATCCTGTATCATGAAGAAATGTTCATTATCCCATGCGCTAGACTGCTGGGCTATGTAAAGCATCTGCAGCTTTTAATTCTCTTAAGCTGGAAATACCTTTTGTTCAAAACAAACAAAAAAGAAAGCTGATAACAGTATCAGATTCCTTACGGTTTTCCTGAGCGGTGGGAGGTTATTGCAGCTTGCAGGGATGTCTCGCAGGGTGCGCAGCCTGAGCTGTGGCTGGATGCTCCCAGGGGACCCCTTCGCACGGATGCTGCACTAGACCAGGGCTCTCCATGCTTCTCAATCATCCGTCCTCAAGAAATCCGAGGGCTATTCGTGTGCCTTTAAAATTTCACTTGGCAGGAGACTTGCAGTCTAAACTGGCCTTTCCTGCTTGGCCTCGTGCTCCTGAAGCTTCGTACCAAACATTCCCCCGAAGTGCTGGAACAGTTGTTTGCAGCTCACGAGTACCCAACTGTGCGTAGTGCCTGAGCGTAGTGGAAATGAACTGATCCCAAACATGCAAACTTTGTTAAACAGCTGGCCAACCTCCTAGAGGAGCAAGCCTTTCCTTTCTCTTCCTCCTTTTCCCCAACTGCAGAAACTTAAATCCATGCCAGATTTGGCTGCACCATGAGAGCACCTGGCCCTGTGCTGCCAGCAGGGCCATGCTCTGGTACCCATGAGCTGCTGCAGGATAAGCCCCGCTGGGCAAACCAGTGTGGGGGTGGTGTTTGCTGGACCAGTTTTTAAATTCCTTCCCATCCCGAATTTGGGTAGAACAGCAAAACAACCTCAGTAACTTTTGCAGGAGGGTCAGGCAATGAGCAGATGTGGGCAGACATCATCAGGACAGGGCATCGCAGTGCCCCAGGAGGCTGGGAGTGCAGCATCGCTGTGTCCTCTCCCTGTCCTTAGAGTCAGCTGGGGCTGAAAACTGGAAAAAGCGATGTAGCCCAATGTTTTTCCTGACACTTCCCTGGGTTTCCAGAGTCAAGCAATTTGCTGTTTGGAGTAGCATAATTGACCTGAGTGAATAATCACTTCTGCTCTGACCTTGGCACCATGTCTTCGCCAGCTGGGACACTGTGGAGTGGGTATCTGGGTGGCATCCTCCCTCCCCTCCCTGCTGTTGGCCTGTGAAGCTGTAAGGCTTCTCTCTGCCTTGCCCTTATGCAGGTTGTCCACTACCTCTCCCAAGGACATGGAGATCTAAGTCTCCTGCCCTTCTCTCTGCTGTAAAGCTGGGCAGACAGTTGCATGGGACCAACGTATCTGCTCTGTCTTGTGAATGTGAGCTTTAGCATTCAGACTCCTGGCAAGTCACTGGAAATCTATTCTGGGTAAAACTGGGGCTTTCCCTTAAAGCAGGGATGGAAATGGGGTGATTTTGATCAACCACCAAGAACAACTTATGCAGCAGGCAAATTACTGTGTCCCAGCCAAGTTCAAGAGTGCTTCTACAGGTAGCAACATGACAACGCAAGCTAGAATAGAAGCCTTTGTCTGCCATCCTTTATGTATGATAACATTGCAAGAAAAGGTTATTGAAGCAATAAGAACACTCTTGTCATCTATACACTGTGGAATGCTTTTATAAAAGAAACCTGGTGTCATTATCCCGGTTATTAGAAAGGGGAGCTAAGGCACAGACAAGAATTTGCCTAAAGTTTACTCAGCAGGTAAATGGTACTTGGGAATAAGGCTTGTGTGCTGAATCCCAGTCCAAGGTTATAACCATAAGGCTGTAGTTTTATAAAAAGCAGCAGACAAGAAGCCTATAGGCAAATCAGTTTTCAAAGCACTTTAAAACTTTGTTTAGAAATGAATCGCAATAAGCTGTGTTCCCACTTGGCTGGCTTACCAAGGGAAATGCTAAGGAACAGTGTTTGCATTTAAATGAATATTTATGAACTACTTGTGTATAGGAGACAGTGCCTTGAAACCTAGCTTCAGCCTATGCCCTGGAACGAGCAATAGATTGCAGTTTTAGATGTCTTTATTTTATTTCAGATATAGCCTGAAAGTTGTCATTTGGGAGGGAGGGGGTGGCCTTTTGCAGACCTTATGGCTTGGGGTGGTTTCCATTGACTTCAAAGCCCTCACTGACACAGTTAAATAGCAATACTCTTGTCGTGTGTCATGGATCCAGGCACCTTGTGTTGTGAATTTGGGGATGATCCCAACAAATAATTGTGTCTAGGGAGATGCCAGGCAGGAGTGGAAAACTTGCAGAGTCCTTTGCCACCCCTTCAATGAGTTGTCCTCATGGCCAGGCGAGGCTTTGAGGTGGCACTGGGACTGCTAGCTGTTAATAGGACATCAGGACACTTGTCCTGGGTTGAACTCGAGCTCTCACGGTGAGCTCTGCCCTTCTGAAATGCATCATCTATTTCAGACTGTGCCACAAACTTGGGGCGCTTGAGATTGGTGAATCTTACCACTGAAGAAGCAACTTGTTCCTTTTTGTTGTTTATATTTGAAAGGATTTTCTGCATTTTGCTGCCCATCCAGTAACAAATGCTCTTGGTGATCTGAGTGGCCTCTAAATGCTGATGGACTGAGTGAGAGAAGGGGGATCCCAGTCACAGCCCTCAAAGCAGCAAAGGCTTTGCCCTGTGCCTGGGCAGAGAGCCATTCCCAGAGTGTTTTTCTGGTTTCTATAGCAAACGAGAGCGCTGGCCGTCCTCCTGCCATCCCTGCTCCGCAGAGCGCGACACTGGGAGCCCAGAGTGCTTGGAGCAGAGCAGGTCCCGGGCTGGGCCCTGATGGGAGAGCTCATGAACCAACCTGTGCATGTTGTAATTAACTAACCCTTCGCCTTGTGTGATTCTAGTAAGGGGGAGTAAGCTTTTTGCAAATCCAAAACTATTTGCTTAGCCTAAAAGGAGTTTTGATTTGTTCTGCCAAAATTCCAGCAGGAATGGGAATATTTCTGCCAACCTGTGGGGAGGGTAGCTCGAGGAAATATTTTGTCATCTCAGAACGATTTAGATGTGAAAAACTCATCCCCAGTCTCCCTGTGATCAATAGGGAGCTCTGCGTTTCGAGAAGAGCGTGCAATGCTGCCTGACTTTGTTCTCACTACAGCTTTCCTGCTCTGAAACTCCCTAAGCCCTGAGTTTCCTCACGTGCTGCCCTGCATCTTCCTTCCCTCACTGGTTACAGGGACAGACTTTTAAATTTTTTTTTAATTTCAAATATTTTTCTCTGTAGGTTATTTTGTTCAGAAAAGAGGGGAGAAAAAGTTTATTATATTTAAAGTCTCTGAATAGTGTCCTTGTCTGTAAGGGAAAATTGGCAAGCTTGGAGCACTCTCTTACAGAGAGCTAATTATTTTGCTTCCACCTACAGCATACTTGCCATGTCAGAGAAGCTGTTGACATTTGTGCTCTGCTGTGGCAGCAAAGAGGCTTCTAGTGGCTTCTGCATTGTTTTATGGGCTTGGCAGCGTGTGCTGAGGGCCGGTGGCGGAGCGGAGCGTGGAGCTGCTGGCCTTTGCAGCTGCTGGTGGTTCTTCGGGTGTTGGTCCCCTCTTGTGTTGGTGGCACGCTGGCCTCGTGGGGCTCTGGAAATGAGGTTGGGAAGGACAGCGTGTGTCCTTGGTGCATAGCGGGCTGCTGTAGTGGCTTCAGCCTCCAGCAAACAGCTGGAGCAGCTCAGCTTTGCTTTGTATCAGCCCATCGGGCTTACGAGCAATGCTGGCGTAGCTTTCTTCCAGCTCTTTGGCATGTGTTGGGTGAAAAGCTTTGGGCAGGAGAATGCCAGGAAAAGTGCCAGGTTAAGTGGGCACAGGAATGTCATCCACCTCCTCCCTCTGCTCCGTAATGTAAACTTAATCCTTGGACTTCAGTCGGAGCAGGGCAGGCCAGCCGAGATAACGGAGAGACTCGATGTGCTTGCAAACAAAACTTCACCTGTCAGCACAGCTCTTGATTTTTAAAGGATAGAGTAGATCTGATCAAATGGTATTTAAAAACTGAGGTGATGCTCCCCAAAAGCAGCCCCTGTGGTCCTGTGTGCCCCTGTGCTATGAGGGGAAGAGGGGAGCTGCTCCTGGGAGGGCTGGTCTGGCATTGCTCGTCTCGGCTCCTCTTGCAGCCGGCAGGACAGCATAGCTTCACCGTTAACCACCAGAACTTGGGTTCAGATGTCAAACAGACGGAGTAAAGGACGTGCCCCTTGACTGTAACTAAATGCAGTTTCTGTGCCTAAATATATCACTGCGTTCTTTCCACCAGCAAGGAACGGCTCTGTCCTCTGAGGTTTGTGTCGCTCGGAAGCTGAAGCCCCTTTCTCAGTCCTGGGCGGTAGAAATGTGCCCAGAGTTTTTTTCTGCAGCCATGAGGATGGGCTCAGCCCATCAGACTGGGGGTGTGATGGGCCTGGAGGGACAGGGGACAGAGCTGCAGAGGGTGGCTCTCCACCCTGCATTTAGATGTTTGGAGGAGATGGGTGTGGGTGGAAGCCCCAGCAGATAAGTAAGGCTGGATACGTCCATGGGGAAAGCACATGGCCTCCCTGCGTGTCCAGGCCATAGCTAGGCTGTGGAGGTAGTGCTGGTGTCTCAGGGTGCATGTGGAGGTTGCCATCTGTGTCCTGGGTGGCTGTTCCGCGTGTGGGACAGGGCTTTGTCTGTGTGCCTCTGGCACAGAGTGGTCTCAGGATGGAGCATGAGGTCCAGATCCCTCGTTTATCTGAGTGGCTTTTAGGCAAATGGCCGTCTATGTTCTTTGTGCTCCACTTTGTATTCAGTGCAGCCAGCTTTCTGGACTGGGGGCATCCTCTCCATGGCTTTTGTGCAGATCTTGCCCCCCAGATGCTCCTGATCTTGTCTGAGTCCTCTCAGGGCTACAGCGAAGCGCAGAGCTTGCAAACAGAACTAGCTGTTGCCTCTGTCCTTTATTTCCCATGGGGTGTGCATTATGGGGCTGAGCAATAGCGTGAGACAGCCACCAGCAAGCTGCTGGGGACGTTGACACTGAGGAACTGGATGTTCTGAGCTGGCATTCAGCCGCTGATGAATGACTGTCACTGGCAACGGTGCAGGAAACTTTCTACTCTCCTAGAACCAGGGCTGAGGGCTGCAGGAAGATGCTTTCCTGGACTTGCTCAGTCTCCTCTGCCTCTGAGCCGAGACCAGAAGCCCTCGAGGCTGTCTGGGCTCTCGGCTTCCACTGCTGCAGCGCTCGGGAAGGAGCCCGTCTCTCCCACGGCACGTGATCCACGTGCCAGGAAGAGACACCTGCCCTGCTGTGACTCCTCCGTGCCCCGTTGCAGGCAGGGAGGTCTAGACTGTTTCTTCCCGCCTTCCCCTCGATGCCTGCGGAGCCATCTTGTGCTACGGGTGCTGGGGTGGGCTGTGTGAGGGGCTGTGCCACCCCACCTTGGGCTTGGTGGGCTGAAGGGACACCGTCCCCCACCAAAGCCAGGAAATGTTTTGGGTGGGTTGAGGGTGTGCACAGAGGTGCTGTTCCCAAGGTGGGCTCCTCTCGCGCTGCCAGGGTGGGATGTGAGGTCTCGTGTGCTGTCAGTGCCCTGGGACCCCTGCCTGTGTGTTTGTTCTGCAGGAGCAGAGTTGGGAGAGGAAGGCACCACACGCTGCGGTGCCCTTTCTGACAGCACAAGGGCTGCACCAGATTTCGTAGCTGAAGCCTTCTCCCTCAGCGAGCCACCCCCGTTGAGCTGGGGGGTCTGTGGGGCGAACCAACCTGCGGCATGGCCCCTGCCCATGCCTTGCTGGAGGGGCGGCAATGGGGGCTGGCGGGGAGAGGGGAAGGGCTCTGCAGCCGCAAAGGCAGCGGCTGTTACTCAATGCAGCTGTCTGTTGCAATCCAGGCAGCGGTACGTGCCTTGCGGTTTTCACCCGAGGTGATGCTGCCTCGAGTGCCGCCTTCTCGCCTCTCAGCCACCGGTTTTACTGGGGTGGGAGGAGGATCCAGACTTCCCCCGTTGGGCAATCCCCTTACAGAAAAGCAGGGCCTGCTCTCTTGCTGTAGTCTAAAAAGCAGCTTTGTAAAAGGCACAGTAAGGGGGTTTCTTTTCCCCCTTCCCTCCTGCGCTGGGGCTTGCCGTGGGGCTGAGCAGGCTGATGTGTCCCATGTGAGATGGTTTTGGGAGTGGTGTCCATCGCCTGGCCAGGCTGGGAGGAAGGGTAGGCTTCAGCTTGCGGCATTGCTGACTCAGCAGATCCACTCAGCAGGCAGGGTGGCGGCGGGGGCCATGTCGACACGGTGCCTGGGGGTGTCAGGGTTTTGTAGGTGGGAGTCCCTGTTAACTGTTCTGCACTGCATGCCCCACC
>JAAGAY010003023.1:16364-50381 GCA_011801015.1 Ardeotis arabs
CCAGAGGCAGCTGTGCCCCCGACTCGCTTAGGCTCTTCCTTTTTTTCTTCTCCTTTCCCTTTGTTGCATTTTTGCTGAATGTGAAGGATTTCTGTCCCCCACCCTGCCACACTGCCTCTGAATCACAGGAGCAGTTGCTGTTTGCTGTGTTTCTTCCGCTTTTCCTGTAAGCGGGTGGGTGATGCCAGGAAAGCCCTGCTCTCCCTGCTGTGGTACCCATGCAGGCACATCTGGCCTTGGCTCCTTCCTCCTGCCTCTCCCTCCCCGGTCTGTGCATGGGGGACAGCCCAGGGACCCACCGCCCTCCTCCCATGGCATTATCCCTGCGCTGCAGCTCTGCATGCGGAAGGATGGAAACCTCCGATGGCGAGCACGGCTGAGGGCAGCTATGGCACATCCCGCTCCTTCTCCATATCCCACAGAGATGGAAACGATCTCTGCTAACAGCAGCATCCCCCTTGCAGGCTTTGTGCTGATTCGGCATCTTGGAGAGAAGGGAGGTGGAACGGGTGGCGATGGCTGGCAAGGAGGCAACCTGGAGAGCATTCCCGTTCACCGGCATGGTCTATAAATGGAGCACAATTTACTTAACAGTGTTTACTTTTCTTATCTGCCCGGTCCCTCCGTGCCAATGCAAGGCAGGAGAGGTGGTGGTTGTGCCGAAGGGTGCTTTCTGCTGTGGGTGATGAGGAGGCCTCTAAGTCACCCCACGAACGTGGCAGAGCCACGAGGCCGTGTGTGGGTGATGGAGGGTGCTGTGGCGGCAGGATGCTGTGGGTTACCTTCTCCCCGGCAGCGGGCAGCTGCTTAAAGAAACAAAATGAAATCTGCTGCTGCAGATTAGGAGAGGAAATTGCTGAAGTACTTCAGTTTTGAAGTGGTTTCTGAGCCAGGCAGGGTGGATCTGGGGGCAGACGGATCCTGGGGACACAGGCAACCGGCCGTGCCCGCTGGCACTGATGCTGAGGGCTCAGTGGGGAGGGAGGTGGCTGGGTGGTTACAGCACTTAGCGTGGCGTGCACCCATGTCGTGATGGTCTGCGTGCTCTCGAGCACCACTGTGACTCCAAAGCACTCCAAAGCACTTGGCCCATTCAACACACAACTGCAAAAGCAGCGAAGTCACAGGAAAAGCCTGCGGGCGCCCGCCACTTCCAGTGACTTGGGAGCGACTGGGCTGCCAGCCAAGGGCTCCTCCATCCTAAAGGGACCCGGTGGCCTCCCTGCGCAGGCTGCTGCACTCGTGGGAAATGCCTGGCTGCCTACGGCCGCCACCACCGAGATCAGCTGCCCCCAACTTTCCCAGCTGATGGCTTTTTCCCCCCCTCCCTCTCTGACTGGAAGAGGCATTTCGCCAGCACTGATGCAGAGGGAACGGTTCGTGGGCCTCTGCCCTCTGACGTGCCAGTCGGATGAGTAACACTGGGCTGTGAGTGTGTCCTCCCCTCTTAATTGGGCTTCAATTGCAAATCTCAGTTCAGGGACATGGGCTGTTCCACCCTTGGCGACAGTGCAGTGTTTGGTAAAAGTACCTTTCAAGATAAGCTTTTCTTACTTTTTTTTTTTTTTTTTTTTAATGTTGTAGAAAGTTCTAGGAGTTCAAACACGCCCAAGGGGCAGACCCAGTCCCGCCCAGGGCAGGAGGAGTGAGCAGGCTCTCAGTCCTACCTGGGAGGGCTTTGGTACCTGGGCAGGAGATGCTGCTCCTGGTCTGTGAGACCCAGAAATGGCGCTAGGCTGTAATCCATCCTAGGCTTGTTTTCTGGGTTGGTGTCCCTCTGGCCCTGGCCTGGTGTATGGTGCTGGAGGGATTCTCCTAGCACGGTGTCTGATCTGCTGGCTTGAGCTGCACAGTCATATAGTGTTTTTTCATACCGTGTGATGCCCCCATCGCTTGGGTACAGCTTGAAGACCTGTGTCTTTAAGAGCACTTAATTTGAGACATAATGGTTTCATACATATGTACGTGTATTTATTCTCCTGGGCAACCCCAGGCTCGCTGGACCCTGCTTCCTCTCCTCCCAGGCAGTCACTTATAACTTGAGCAGCCGAAAAAAGGGCCCCAGCCCCCTCCGCGTGCCCCACTCCCACTCTGGACACAACATTTCCCAGACCTCCTGTGCCTAAAGGCAGGATCAGAATGAGCCACCAGAAAAATCAAGGTCGCCAGCAAAGCCCTTTAACTTGTGTTGGACTTTTGCTTCCAAATTTAAGTTTAAATTTAATTTTGCTCGTGCGAAAGGTTCTTGAAAGGGAAAGATGATGTATCTTCTGCATGCAGATGTCTTCATTCATACTGTGTCACTAAAGGTATAGGAGAAAAGGGCCTTTTTTTAAATAGCAGTGTTCAAACTGTGGTATGAAGGCTTGAGAGGTAGTGAGAGCGGCTTCCTTTCCCTGGCTGTAAAGCTGCTGCCCAACTCTATTCCTGTGTGTGCAGCTCGTGCGTCCCAGTTGAGCTGCGAGCGAGACCGGCACGGTGGCTGGCTTTCTTGGCCGCAGTGTCAGAGCTGAGGCCGCGGGGCTCTGGCTGTGCTGGAAGGCAGCCATCAGTCGGTCATGTTGCTCAGATGGCTAACGGCAAATTTTGCATGTGCCTGCGAGGTGTAGTTGCAGCTGCCCGTGGACTGAAAACTAAAATGCCGATAGTGCATAATCCCTGGGATTTACAACGGCTTTGAGGTAGTGGCAGGAGGCAGAGCTCCTGTTGCTGCTGCCTGTCCCCCCCAGCAGCCCAGCACAGCAGAGGGGCTGGGCGGCCTTTGGCGAGGAAATCCCTGGATTTCTTGTGTGGAGGAAATCGTTACAAACAGGATGTTTGCTCCAGCTCGGTTCCAGGCTGCTCGCTGCAGACCCCCCTCACCTGGACCCCGGGCAGGAAGAGCTGTGGGTGCTCCCCCCCAGCTCTAATTAGCGCGAAAGAGCCACTTTCAGGATGTCAGCACTGGGGCAGAGACCTCCACAGGTCTCATGTCACTGGCTCACAAGAGCGCAGGAACTTTTTTGGGACCAAGTGTGTGAAACCTCTTGTTTGCAGTGCTGCTGTGGCTCCGCAGCGAGCCCCGTGCTGGGTCCCAGCTCTTGCATGGAGATTGCTGGAGGTGACCGAGCGCAGCGGTGCAGTGTTGGGACGTGAAATGCAGCGCTGAGGTTGGCACTGTCACTAGAGCGGATACAGTTCCAGCTGTGGCTTGGGGACACCTCAGCAGAGATATCAAAGCACGTGGAAACAGTCCAAAGCAAAGAGTTAAACTCTTTGCAGCCCTTCGGTAAACCACCGGCCTCCTGGCTGCACAGATGCACAGGCTCTTGACAACAGTTCTCTTCTAGGATCCTCCCAACTTGTTCCTCGTCGTGGCCGGAGCAGCAGGCTGCCCGTCCCAGGGTGTTAGCGACCACCCACCCATCCCGCTCCCACTGTGGGTCTGGGGAGGGTGCCTGCACAGCCTCCACTCTCCATGAGCCTCCTGCATCCCCCAGCTCGCACAGACACGGCTGTGTGCTGCTGCCACCGGGCCTGCCTTCCTGCCCGCTTCAATGGTAAAGTGTTTTTCAGGCTGGCCCTGCTCCTGGAAGGACGTGTGCATGGTGTATGAGCTATGGGATTGCCGGTCGCATTTGTTTAAATTGAATTTTCTAGGAAGAAATGAGCCCATTAGGTTTTTGGATGTTCGCACAATTGGACCACACCCATAACTATTCTTTGGCATCTCTGCCCTTGTTGAAAATGCATATTTTCAAGTTTTCCATATTTCCTATATTCTCAGTGCCTCGCTTGCAGCCTGCTGTGCCTGTATAAACATACATGGTCATGCTGGTTCAGAGGGACCATTTTCCCTGATTTTCTCATTGCCAGACTTCTGAACCCAAATGAAACTTCGTGAGGTGAAATGCATCCCACAGGGATCCAGAGTAGGATGCAATACTTGGACTTCCCTGGGATTGGGTCTGTTCTGTCCTTCTGCAGCCGCTGCAAACCCTGTGCCGTGGGCTTGGGTAATGCAGCCAGTGGTCACTCGCTCTTGGCTGGTCGGGGCTGGTGGCAGGCGGGATGGTCTGGGAGAGGGCAGGTCCCACGGCTGGGATCGTGGTACCGTTGTGCAGAGGTGCTGTCACCAGGCTGGCTGTGCCAGCAGAGCCCCATGTGTACCCTCCGCCTCCCAGAGCGAGGGAAAGCTCTTGCCCTCCCATTTGACAGGTTGGTGTTGGTATGGGGTTTGATTCTGGTATTTTGGGCACTGTGGAGCTGTGGAAGGGCTGGTGTCCACTGGTGCTGGTAGTCTGCTTTGATGAACGTGATGAGGAACACTATAAAAATGATTGGTTGAAATGAGCCTCCTAGAGCTGCGTTTGGGTCCAGCGGGGATCTCAGTGCCTGGGGGGACTGGGGCAGGAGGCAATTCTTGCCTTTTGGTTTGCTGGTTAAGTTGCTGATGCTCTGGTTCAAGGTATAAATTTGAGCAAGAAAAGTGTGTTGACATGGTCCATCTGTGCAAGGGCTCTGTGGGCCCCCTGCCTTCTTCCCGGCCGGGCTCCTGCTTGGTTCTGAGCCAGCATAGATTTATTCTCCTGGTTTGTGAATGGTTTGAGTATCTTCCCAATCGCTCCTCTCAATCTGCCTGTTCCCCAGTCTGCTTCAAATGCTTCCCCAGCCCTGGCCTCTGGTTATTCTTCTCCGCTTCCTCTGACGGTGCCTGTGTCGCGCTGCCCGACCTGCCTGGGTTTCTTTTCTCAGCATTGTCTCCCTTCCAACTCATGGACCTGGGCCAGTTTTCGCAGAGCAATTCAAGGCTTGCTGGGTCCCAGCACCTGATCCTGCTCCCTCTTCTCCTCCAAAACAAAGCAGTTGTGCCTTCCACTACAGTCCAGGTCGATAACAGCGTTTCCTTTGTCCTCGTGTAGGAACCGCAGGACAAAGGGTGGGATGTGGCTCACCTGGACCCGCAGGATTAGAGCGTGGGGAAGAGGGAGCGTAAACCTTCTCCGCTCAGGTCCTGGTCCAGTGCTTAGAGCAGCGTGTAATAGCATGACCTCCACTTGAAGGGCTGAGAGAACCGTGCTGGTAAACACTGTGACAGTCGTTGTCCTCAAAATAAACTCTGGCATTTCACCTCTCTGGTATGTTGCCCTGTGTCACCTCGACAAGAAGAGCAGCTTGTCGGGGAGGTGAAGCATCTCTTGTCCCTCCGTAACCCTGAAGTAACCCCAGACTGCTTGAAATTTTAATCTGTTTATCTGAGCAGCCTCATCTGCCCTGAAGTTGAGCGGGTAGCTGGGGCTGGCACGGAGCCCACCCCTCACCCCGGGAAAGGTTCCAGCTGAGTTTTTGCAGAGATGAGGGAGAAGAGGACCTGCATCCCCCAGGTGCTGGGGAAGGGCCCACCCAGTGGGTGCTGCCCACCCTGTGAGTGGGCAGAGGGGGCCAGGCAGGCGGGCTTGGGGGACTGGCAGGGCTCTGTGCATGTCCCTGGGAGAGAAACAGCAACAATCTGGTGAATGTACTCAACCTCTTTATTGACGTATTTTCCCCTCAAATTGCTCAAAATCAAGAGAGCAATGAACTACTGAGCAATGGAGGAGGGGAAAAATAAGTGGGGAAAAAAAAAATTAAAGATCCAACAACCCTCCCCATCCCTCATTTGCCAAAGAAAATCCTGCCTGACTTCTCAGCCACGTCAGCTCCCAGCTATGACAGCTATCTCATCCTGTTGGCAGGGCCGTGTCTCTGGAGCAGCCCTTGCTCCAAAATGCAATGGAAAGAGGTGTAAACAGAGGGGAAGCTGGAGCTGAAGCTGGCTGCTTGGGGTGGGCATCCAGGTACGGGGTGTGAGGCCAGGCACGACTGCTGGGGCTGTCGCAGCGGTGAGGATGATCCCTCCCAGATGGCTGCTGCGGGTGATGTGCAGGATCTGGCCCCAGGGCTTGGGTGGATGCTGGTGCTGGGGACGCCCAGGGGATGTGTCCTGGGAAGCACGAAGCCTCTGCTTCCCCATGTGGGGCAAAGGGGCAGCCTTACCGTGCAGGGAAGCAAAATCCAACACTTTTGTCTCTTCTTTCCTACCCGATGGGATTTGCTCAGTGAGACGCGGACCTGACTAATTCCTCTCTCTTTGTTTCCCCAGATCATGATCGAGTTCTGCCCAGGCGGGGCGGTGGATGCCACCATGCTGGGTGAGTGCAGTGCGTGGCACCGGGCTCTTTTCCATCCTCGGGGCAATGCCTGCAAGGTGTTTCCAGCCTTCTGGCACGCTGTCAGGGGCAACCTTTGCACAGACAACAGACGTGGGTGCCCCAGCTTCTCCTGCTACCATTTCTCTCCCATGAGTTTGCGTATTTTCATACCCAGACCAGAAGGTGTGGCAGCCCTGGGATGTTTCTTGAGCTACTTTGATGTCCTTTTGTGATTTAAATGCTGCTGGGATCAGCAGATCACAAGGCATGGGGAGAAGGGAGAGTCTGGCTGGAGGGGAAAGATAGCTTTAAATATTTATGTGCTGGAGGCACCGCATGCATGGGATCCCGTTCCCACAGCTTCCTAGGAAGGACAGCGAGGCTGAGATGTTTAATCTGGTCGCCTGTCATGATGAATCTCCCAGGATCTCCGTGCTGACTTCTCCGTATGGTATCGGTCATCTGGTGAAGCAGCACGAGCGTCCGAATAAACTGCAGTTTGCAGTAATTCCAGCAATCTTCCCATTTTTAACTCCTCCCTTCCACACAGAGCATATGGGTGTTCCCCAAAACAGCTGCAGCTGGTGCCACAGCCTCTCTGTGCCGGGGCTGTATGGACCCAAGGGGGATGACATCCCCTCCACATGGTAGACGTGGCGGTGTTCTGTTGTCCTCTTGCCTGGAACCCCTGGGACAGAGCTGTGTCTCCCCAGGAGTTACTCCCTTTCAGCTCTGATATTTCCAAAACCCTTGCTTTCTTTTTATTTCCAAGCAAAGTATGGACCCAAATTTTTCATCTTCAGTTCAGTCCCTAGAACTTGTGCCTCTGATAGGGAGCTGCTTTAAAGCGGGTCCAAATCACTGCAAGTAAAAGTATGTTTGCTGAAGTGCGGGAGGAAATGATGCCTTACCCTGGAAAACCTCAACAGGGGTGCCTTGTCTCTTGGGATGATGCTAAACTTACCCTGAGTGTTCATGGGGCCATGTCCATGGCAGTCAATCTCTGGAGGACGTGGGAGCTGGAGTGGGAAGGGGGTGCTTAGAAAACCGTGAGCAAGTGGCCTGACTGTGGTGCTGTCAATTCCTGAATGAGGAGCAGGAGGAACCGCAGGTCAGAGCTTGGGAGCACTCCTGGCATTATTAAATTCAGAGCTGCTGGATGCTGCCTGTTCCACCTCCCCATCTCCACCAGCAACTGGCGTTTGCCTTTTAAATCTTTTGTACAAAACCTGTGGCCTGCTGCACCATAATTAGCCTCGCTTTTGCCAGATGCTCCAGGAAGAGTGAAAATCATCACCTTCCCCCAGAGCAAGGGAGATCTTGGTGAGGAAGAGGAGGAGGCACGAAGTGGCTGACCCCACATCCCCCATTCAGTGGTTAAGATCCTCACCCTGAAGCAGCATCCAGCCCCAGTGCCTGGGGTCTATCCATCAGCCCCCATTCTGGCCATGCAGTTTGGCATTCTGGCCACCCAGTTTGGGTGGCTGGAGTTGTCCTAAGGCTTGGTGTGGTCTCTGTGTGCTCCACTGCGCTGAAGCAGACTGCACCGCGAGGGGCTTGCAGAGGGAGGGAGGGAAGCTCAGGTGATGCTAACCATCTGGAGGTTTGATGGTCTACAGAGCCGTTGCCTTGAAAGTGGTCTCAGACAGTGAAGGTGGCTGGGCAGAGCTCAGCAGGGAGGTCACGCTGATGGCTGCGTGTCCCCACGAGCTTCAGAAATAGAGACAGACAGCGGGGTGTGAACTGTTGTGCTGGTACCTGGTGCTACCTGAAAAACCAGCTCAGAGCAGTGGGAAGGGATGATGCTGGTGTGCGTTTTATTGCTTGCTGCTTTGGGAGGTGGTGTGTCCCTCCTGATGTGCAGGGGGTATGCTGCATCTCCGCAGCAGGTTTAGCTCCCTGGGGAATGAGAGCGCAGGCTGCAGATGGAGCTGGCGCGTGTTCTCGCCTGTGTTTGACCCTGCTGCCGCCTGCAGCTGAGTTCAGCTCACTCCTCTCTGCAGCATCGTCCTTGCAGCAGGCGAGACCCAGCTTGTCTGCGGGGACCCGTTTTCCCAAACTGGCAGGGAACTTGCAGGCGTGCCTGGCTCCCCCTCCTCATCCCTCTCATCCGCTGTTCCTGGGCCAGATTCCTCAGCCGTGCATCCCGGGAGGGAGCTATAAGCCAGCAGCTCTAAGCAGACTGGCATTGCGCTGCGAGTGCTGGCTTGGGGAATAAATTACACTAACAAGCTGATTTGCCTTGGTGTCGTGCTGCTTTGACACATGGACAGTGGCTTTTAAGTGTTCTGCTGCATAGCCCGTGCCTTCCTGCTGCTCCAGTGGAGCATTGCTTGAATCCCCGTCCTCTCTAACAGCTCTCTCCCTCCCTGCAGAGCTGGACCGGGGCCTGACCGAACCCCAGATACAAGTGATTTGCCGCCAGATGTTGGAAGCCCTCCATTACCTCCACAGCAAAAAGATCATCCACCGTGACCTGAAGGCGGGCAACGTGCTCCTCACCCAGGATGGGGACATCAAGCTCGGTGAGCCACCTGGCACAGGCGCACAGTGGGCACTCTCTCGGCCAATGTCATTGAGAGAGGGGCCCTGGTCAGGGGTGCTGGTTGGGACCGTTTCACCCTATGCTAGTGATTGCCATGTGCTGCTGGGAGCTGGGTTGCAGTGTTCAGCTATGCCCAAGCGCGGGGTGGGGATGGAGAGATGCTCTCTCTTCTGCCCTGCCTGCAGAATGTCAGCTGCTTGTCTGCTGGCTGATAAGCTGAAGCAGAAGAAGATGGGGGAAAACTTCATGTTGTTTCATGGGAGGCCAAATCTACCATCAGGCTGCATGCTATGCTTAGCCCCCAGCCGGGCACCAAGGCTTCCTGAGCCACAGCCGTGCTCAGGCCCCTGATGCACTTTCCTTTCGTGAATTTGTTTAATCCCTCTTTGAACTCGATTTTTATGCTTTTTGGCCTGCTGAGCATCCTGTGCAGGGTGCCAGTTGGCAGGGCTGGTAACTGGAAGAATTCGTCTTATCTCCAGAGCAGCTCGGGTGGTGACAAGGCGAGTTTTGCCAAAGGACTGCTTTGCCAGCTCGCTTTGGGCTTGAGTTAAATTGGCGTCCACCTGCCTGCTGCGGGATGAGAAGGTAGCTTTGTCTGTAGGGTCTGGTCAGAAAGGAAAGAAGAAAGTCCATCTCTTTCTGGACCCTGATGAGGGGTGCGGGCAGCTGTGGGGAATTCTTGGGATGTGTCTTGGGATGATGGAGACCAGCTAGCCTGGGAAGATGGAAACCTTCCTGTGACCATGGGCTCTGCTCTGACTTAAGAAATGCTCTGCTGGCTTGGGCCAAGGATGACCCACAGTCAGGGACACCGTGACCCTGGGGTGGATAACAGCTCCTCCAGAGATCATCCGGGCAGCTCAGAGTGGGCTTGGTACCCTCTGCAGGTCTTACCAATTTGGTCTTGTGTGGATTGGTTTCAGCAGCATTTTATAGAAGTGAGAAAATCAGGGAAAGGTTTCAGAGTGGCTGATGTTTGTGAGGCAGAAGGAAAGGAAAGAATGTGACAGCGCTTCGGTGTTTCTGATGTGAAATGAGACTTTTTGCTATGAAATAGCAGTCCTGAAAGTAACCTGCCACAGAGCTGCTTTTGTTTGTTTATGGAAAAGATCTCAGCTTCCCTCTAGATGTGTAGGGTTTGGGTTACAGCAGGGATGGCTTGTTATGCCCTGTCTTACAGTACCTGGGAGGGGAAGGTCCCTAGTCATTCCATACCCAAAAGCAAATTTAGTTTCTGATGCTCAGTTTAGAGGACACAGCACATTGTATCCTATTTTTGCCTTAAATGTGTGTTTGCTTTTAAATGCGCGTTTCAGCTAAGTGTGCTAATTCAGAAGGGCCTTTCAGTTTTCCTACGGCATCTGATGTTACTGCTCTTTGCAGCTGACTTTGGAGTATCTGCCAAAAACATGAAAACCTTGCAGAAGCGAGACTCCTTCATTGGGACCCCTTACTGGTGAGTGACCTTCTTGCTAAGAAATCCTGTGTTCGTGAGGAGCTTCACTCTCCTGAAAATCAGGCTTGCTCAGAAAGAGGGAGCTGATGGCCTTTGGGATGCTTTGGATTATAATGCCTCACCAAGCATGGGTAGGAGGATTTTAACAAGGAGTCTGGGCCAGTGTCCACATGTGCAAGTGTTTCCCGTGCCTGAAGGGAGCTGTGAGCAGCCTTGGCGGTGCGGGAGTGTTGCCCAGTGTCACGGTGCTCTGAGCCGGCCAAGGGGCTGCCATGCTCCAGGCTTGGAGGAGGGAAGGACACACATGTGCTCGCGTGTGTGCACTCACCGCTCCCCCGACCCTGGGGGATGGGGTGGGCTTTGAAGCAGCTCCAAGCACATGGGAACGACTCCTTGCTCCAGAAATGCAATCCCTAAATCACTCGACTTGCTGAAGGAACTGAATCGGTGAGGATTAATTTATTGTCTGAAGCAACATCCGCGCCAGATGTCAATGGCCTGGGGGTTTTCATGGGCTGCCTGTGCTGTCTTTGCTGTTCTGCGGAAGAGGGAGGGGGTTGAGCCCCTTAGAAAAGATGCTGCTTCTTCTGAAACCCAGAGCTGGGAGGAAAGACTGTATTTTGTGCATTTGGATTATTTAAAGCATTTAATCACTGCTGCACGGCTCATGTGCATGGTGTCATCCCTCACCATCCCTGCCCCTTGCTCTCCCCCTTGCAGGATGGCCCCTGAGGTGGTGATGTGCGAGACCATGAAGGACACTCCCTACGACTACAAGGCAGACATCTGGTCCCTGGGAATCACGCTGATCGAAATGGCCCAGATTGAGCCACCCCACCACGAGCTCAACCCCATGAGAGTCCTGCTGAAGATTGCCAAGTCCGAGCCCCCCACGCTCAGCTGCCCTTCCAAATGGTGAGGGGTTTTGGGCAGCAAATCCTGTAGTATGCATCTCCCAACTTATGCAGTATTTCAAAAGAGGAAAAAAAAAGTCTTTTACAGCGATACTGTTTAATTTGAGAACCTAATGCAGGATTCTAGCTGTATTCTAGGTCCAGCTGTGTGCTGGGGGCCCCGAGAGCACTGCTGGCTGGAGGCAGGCTGCTCAGCACTGTCTGTGCTGCGACTGTGCTGCCGGTGTGTGGGGAGCACGGCGGGAGCTGCTGCCCACCCGCAGCCCTGCTGAAGCGAGGGCGATCCCTTGGCTGTTTTCATGACATCCCCATTTTGTGTGAAAGGCAAATTTTCCTCTAAACTTGGAGATGGCTCCAGAATTTCTTCCCTGGAGTCTGGAAAGCCTCTTCTGCATTTAAAAAAAATCCAATCAGTTATTTTTTTAAATTTTTTTTTAATAGTGACAAAACCTGCTGCCTGATAGCCAGCAGCAGATTATGGAGAGAGCACTGGCGTTACAAGCGCTGTTACAGTGGTTCAGGTAGCAGGCAGGAACCCGTGCTGAAGCCCAGCAGGCAGGGTGGGAGCCCTTCCTCTGGAGCCACTCAGAAGCCAGAATTTGATCAAGGACATGCTCTGTGTCTCAGAGCTGTGCTTTGCAGGCTGAGGGTGCCCTCCTATGGGGTTCCTGGTCCTTCACAGTCATCCTTTCACATGGGAATGGGTCCTGGAGCATCCTTGTCCACAAGCAGCTCCCTTTGGAGGATAACTGCTGGTGTCCTCTCCCATCTCTGTGCCTTGGCAGTGGGGCACAGGGACTGGCATTCAGTCCTGCCATCCATTGCCATCACGGGTAAGGCAAAATCTAGTCCCTCATTTGGCCACACTGGGTTTCCCCTGCTGGAAGTGAAACGGTGCAAACTGGGACACAACCTGCAAAGAGATCGAGCAGACTCCTGTGGCGTTTGAGCCCTTTCCTTCTTCTGAGCTTCTCACCAATGACTGTTTTAAGGTCCCTGGAGTTCAGAGACTTCCTGAAGACAGCGCTGGACAAGAACCCGGAGACCCGGCCCAGTGCTGCCCAGTTGCTGGAGGTAGGGACCACCACTGGCCCCTGGGCTGGGTCTGCGACTGGTGTCTGGGTCTGCCTGGGTCCACGAGTGTCTGAACCACCCACATCTGTCTATCACGATTCTGTTTAAGGAGAGAAACAAACAAAAAAAAAGTGTTGATGAGCCCTAGGCTGGTTTCAGATTATTTTTGTCTTGTTTAGAAAGTTCATAGGACTTTTCAGCCACTAAAATGCAGTGTTTTTCCCTTTGGAGCAAACTTCAGAGCCCCTGTGGGCACCAGCTGGAATAGAGATGGCTCCTCTTGTCTAAAAATGCCTGCGTGGCAGCCAGCTTGGATTATACCTGGTTATCCCAGATTTGAATTCAACTTCTTTCCTTTCTTCCTGTCCCATTCCAAAATAATAGCAAAAGCCTGGATGATGCTTTTTCCCACTGACTGCAGACGCTCTCGCTCTGCAGTGCTGGCTGCACGCTTCCCGTCCTGCACCGGAGGTGGCGGGAGGAAGCACGCAACCACATCTGCCACCCTGAGGGACTCCCCAGCCTTTTGCTGAAGCTCAACAGAAACACCCTGCTATGTGCACTGAGCAATTTGAGCCCGATTTCACTTAAACCTTCCCCTGTGCTCTGTTTGCACCCAGGGACTAGCTCTTGCCCCACTCCTGGTGGCACTCTGCGGGCTCCGACCTGCACTGCAGACCCTCAGCCTGCCCGCTGTGAGGGGGCACATCTCCTCTGCAGCGAGAGCCCCTGGTTTAAATGCAGCTGCTGCTTTTGTTTGGGGGATGTTGACATGAAGCAGCTTTGCAGAGCACTAAGCTTTTAGCATCTGTGTGCGATGCTTCACCTGAGCATTGTGTTCTCTCTTGTTCTCCTTCATATGTGCAGCACGGATCTGTAAGTTCTGGGGGCTTAAGCCTGGTGACACTGGCAAGAACCGTGTCTTTAGGTCTTTGCCATCACTGTCTCCATGAGCTCATGAAGTCTGTTTTTTGACCGCCTCACACATGTGCATTGTGCTTGGCTTTTCAGCATCCCTTCATCAGCAAGGTGACCAGCAACCGGGCCCTGCGTGAGCTAGTGGCCGAGGCCAAGGCTGAGGTGATGGAAGAGATCGAGGACAGTCGGGATGAAGCAGAAGATGACGACTCGTCGGAGTCTGCCTCGGTGAGCACTCCCAGCCCTGTGCTGGCGAGTTTGCCAGTGCAACTGTGGTGGGGAAAAGAGCCCGGCAACTTTTCTGGGCTCCAAAAGGCTGGTTTACAGCTATTCTGGGCCTCAGGTGGAGAGGGAAGCAGTTGCTTGGTCAGGGAGGGGCTATTTTTCAGTGGCTGCCAAGGGCATGTAGAAACAATAGTACTGGCAGGCTGCCCACTCACAGGAGGGGCTTGCAAAAAGTGTTTTAAAAAACAAAAAGGGGGAAAAAAAAAAAGGTGAAAACTAGGGCCTGGTACAGGCTGGAGAAGCTGGAGTGGAAGCAAGACCAGCAGCACGTGGTGCAGCAGTGAGGCACCACCAGCCTCAGACAGAGCTGAGCAAATCTGCCCATGAGCTGGGCTCTTTGAAGGGGACATCTCAAGGCTGCCTGGGCAGCTTTGCTAGGGTACATGCCTTGACCTCCCTCATCTGTGGCAAAGTACAGTGATGTTGGAGTTAGCCACAGGAAAAGGTGTTCCATGTGCAAACTTCTAGGCTGCCTCTTAAGAATTTTCAGGTTCTGGAGCTCCTCCACTGTGCTGTTTCCTTCCAGCTGTGTCCATAGTCCTTGGGACCACAAACCTTGAAAGAGATAGAAGTATCCCAGGGCTCATGTCCTAAGAAGGAAGATTTCCTCCTAGTAACTCTTCAGCTGTGGGTGACTTTGCTCTGAAGCATGGAGATTTGCATCTCTTGCAGTTGTGGTGCAAAACCCAACACTTTTCCCTTTACTGTCTTCCCAGCCCCCAGGTAAGCACAAGCGGGACCCCTCGGAGGCAAGCCAGCTGAGTTTTGATGGGGAGAAGCCTCTGGACTCTTCCTTGCCCAAGGCAATGAACGGGCCTGTGGAGACCAGGAAGGAGACCACAGATGGACAGAGCGATAAAGTCTCAGATGAAGGAATAAGTAGTGACAATGACAAACTGGAGAGCAACCACTCCACAAAAACTCTTGCCAGCTCTGCCACCTCAGCCACTCAGGGCAAACCAGACATCATCTCACAGCCCAGACGGCTGAGCAACTCAGCGGAAGGGGACAAGCGGTCCGGGCCAGGCAGCAAGGAGCGGAAGAGCATTGGGGAGCGACCAGAGAGCGACCACCTGGAGAACTTCACAGAGGAGAGGCTTGCCAACGGGAGCTTGGATTCCCCAGCTCCATTCCCCAGCAGCCGATCCAAAAGGGATTCGGATTCTGGCAGCACTTCAGCCTCCGAAAGCATGGACCTCACCATCTCCCTGTCTGCTGACCTGTCCCTCAACAGAGAGAGTGGCTCCATCTCCCTGAAGGTGAGTGGTGGGCAGAGGGTGTGGAGAAGGAAGGGCAGCAAAGCCCTGTTAACAAATGCTGTGGGTTCTTTTCTCCTTTTCCTCCTGAGAGGGTGTGCACAGGCACACATTGGCTATAGCCCCTTAAAATGCTTCCTGAGAAAGCAGCATGTTTTCTCAGGGTCTGGGAAATCTTGCTTTTAATGCCTGAGCAATGACACTAAAGACCACCCAAGTGTCACCCTGGTACAGAGTGCTGTTCAGTGAGACAGCCAGAAAGGCTCATGGGGTTGCTTGTGATGCCAGCATTCGGGCTTGGAGGTCTGCAAATAAACACAAGGCCAGCAAGGAGGGAGGCCATTTCCAGGCAAAGCCTTCAGTGGTTTCTTTTCCTATGGGATGCCCATCCCAGCTGGGCCCAGAGTGGCACAGCACAAGGTGCTGGGTTAAGCTGTGCTATGAGCACCTGGCATGTCCTCAAAGGGAGAAGCTCTTAGTGGGGCTGCTGCAGGTACTTGTGTCCTCTGCTGCCCCCAGCTACTGAAGTCTAATGGAAGTCCAATGTTTTGTAGTTATTTTGGGTCCCTGAGAAGTGTGAAATAACTGTGACACTCAGCTAATTGGTGCAGTCATAAACAATCTGAGCAAGGACAAGTACGAAACCCAAAGTGTGATTTCTTAAACTTTATATGTTGCCCATCATTCCACTGCTCTTTCCTAGAACACCTAGCCCAAGGAGCGAGCTTATTTGGGCTGGTGCCTCTCAATTTTTCCAACCTGCTGTACATCTGGCTTGGTTTGTGTCAGCAGTGACTTGCACAAAGACCTCCCAGGCTTCTTGGCTTTTGCTGAGGCTTTCTGGAGGCTGGGAATCTTGTGAGCCAGAGCTGGCCAGGTCAGCGTGGCTTAGAGGAAGAGGCAAAATAACTGGAAAGATATTTGCTGAGCTTCAGAAGAAGAAACATTTGCAATTTCAGAGGGCAGAGTGATGTGTTGCACAAGATCTTTATCTGAGTGCCTGCATGAGTGATAGCTTCCCGGCACAGAAGCATGGCCGAAAACCATTCTCAGCAAAACTTTCCTCCCCTCCCATCTCCTGCTGTGAGCATGAGAGCCAACATCCCCCGAAAGAGCGCACAATCAGTGTGGATCCCTAATGAGGGAGGTGTGATGCTCTTGCATAGCAGTTCACCCCTCCTCACTGCCTTTCCCATGGCACTCGGCTTTCTTGAGGCCAGCCAAAGATGCATACAGTGCCACATGTGAAATTGCTCTTTCCAGTTGGTCCCTAGAAGGGAAAAGGAGTTTTTTGGGTTTTACAGGGAGTAAGTCTCAAAGAGATGGTTCTGTTAGATCACGGTTTGAGTTGCCTCAGCCAGAGGCAGTGCTCGGAACAAACTGAATGGCATCTCTCTGAGAAAGGCATTCAAGCAGAGCTGTTCTGGGGGTGATGCTGCTGGGAGGCCCTGGGAAAGATGCCCTGCTGATGCCTCTGCTTTGCACGAGGAGTTGTGTCTGTGGGGGTACTGGGCTGTGCTGCTCCCTCCTCACCCAGGCTCCTTGCCCAGCCTTCATGGGGTTAATCTCCCCTGCTCTGCCCTTCCTTGTATTCCTGGTGCTGTTGGATTTTGTGCACAGGGTGCCAGGCAGGTTGCAGCAAGAGAAGGGGCAGCAAAGAGTTAAACCATTTCTGGTTGTAAACATTAACTACTGCATGCTTTTTATCACAAGCTAAACTGCAAAGAGACTCTTTTATTACCAGATTCCTTTTCCAGTTACTTACAGTTTAGTTTAAAAAAAAAAAAAATTGGCAAAAAGTATTCAGACCTTTTTTTTCCTTAAAGATTAACGATAAGAAATCTACAGGTGAGTTCAGGAGGCTCCAGCTGCCAGAGAAAACAGTCAGAAAATAGGGTGCAGCAGACTGAGACAGATAGAGTTTTGAAAAGGTAAACCAAACTTTCTCAGATACAGCTCTTTATGGAGGGAGATAGTTATTCTGAGTACCTGGCTTGAATTTCTGGAGTCTGACCTGCATGGGTACAGGACGTTCACAGCTTTGGCTGAAATCCTTGGGAGCAGGAGGAGGCACGCTGGGATGTGCTCTCTGAAGGGTGCCAAAGTTAGTGTCCTGCATGAGTGCAGTTTCTCAGACTCTTTTCTGGAGAACAACTTACTTCACATGAATGTTTGAAAATACGTTTACTTGTGTTCTGGAGAGGATGCTGGCCTTCTACTGAAGGGTAACAGAAAAGACCAGGAGAAAGCTAGTAATGCTGGTTTTAGTTCTAAGTTTGAGTAGCTCCATGAATAAAGCAGAGCCGCTCATTCAAGAGTGGGGGAAGAGCCTGGGGACCACTCGGTGACCAGACGCATCCTGGCTGCAGTGGCCCTGGGCCGCTGGGCTCAGGCAGTTTTGGTGTGCTGTGATGGGCACAGTGGGTGGCTCAAACAGCTGAATGTTGGCGTTTTCTCATTTTGAAAATGCAATTTAAATCAGCTGGTTTAGTTCAGTTTGGGGCAGTCGGAGCCTTAGTGACCTAAGCTGGTCTCGTGTAAACCTCTTTGCACCAGTTTCTCTGTGTATGTTAAACCACTATTACAGTGCTGTGGTGTTACACAGTGGGCAACTTGCATGCCTTCAGACTTTCTCTGGCTCCTCCATTGCAGTAAACTCTCCAGGGGCTTGCTTTGAGCCTTGCAGGCTCACAAGAAGCTCTCCTGCCACCTTCTATATCTGTAATGGTCATCAGAGTAAGAGCAAGAGGACTTTGGGGAGCCTTTGCTCATTCCAGTGCTGTGCTTTTCCTGTAGGGCTGCATGATTCAAATCTTTCAGATCCTTATTATTTTTGTCAAAGAAACAGAATCCCTGGACACAGTCGTTTGTCCAGGCTTGGGCTGCTGACCCTGCAGAGGGATGCAGACTAGCTGTGGTGCTGCTGGGAGACGCGATGTTCCTGGCGCTTGTCTCTACCTGTGCTAATGGAAGTGAGCCTGGGCTTCGTGGAGGTCACCGTAAGGGGCTCAGAGCTGGTTATGATTAGCGAGGTACTGTAATGAGGGACAGAGGGACCTGAGTGCTGAGTCGTTGGGCAGGGCTGGCTTGTTTCCCCATGGCTCTGTCTGCAATCACAGCCTGATGTGGGGGCCTTGCCTGCCTCACACCTGCAAGCGTGCGGGGGGTACCTGCGGGTCAGATGGGCCAGCAGCTTTAAAAGGAATCATTGCAAGATTCACAGTGTGGATTTCTCAGCACTACAATCCAGGAGGGTCCCAGCATCCCTCGTCAGGCTCTGCTTTAGATGGAGGCAGCAAGGAAAGGCCCTCGGGCCGGTGGGTTGTCTCTTCTCCAGGTCAGGTTTCTGCAGGGTGGAAATCACAATGTACTGCAGCGTGGCAGCAAAGGCTGCATGTTTTGAATGGCAGCTCCAAATCTGATTATGATTTTTCCTCAATGTAGTTTCCTTGCTTATGTTCTTCATTAACAACGGCATCAAAATTGCTCTGAGGCTTCCAGCTTCAGTGCCTCGTGCAATAAGCCGGGTAGCTGCTTCATGGCCTCCTCCTTTCCTCCCCTGCCGAACTCAGGATTCCCAGATGCACAAAAAGACGCTGAAACGCACCCGAAAGTTTGTGGTAGATGGAGTAGAGGTGAGCGTCACCACCTCGAAGATCATCAGTGAGGATGAGAAGAAGGATGAAGAGATGCGATTTCTCAGGCAAGTGGGTCATTGGGATGGTGGGAGGGCAGGGCACTGAGCTGGGGCAGGGTTTTCTTCTCCATAAGCAAATCCAGGAGCGACCTAAAGTCCTCTCATTTTCTGTCTTTGTCCCACTTGGACAGGACATCTTCTTTTAGCCTTTCCTTGGCTAGCAGAGGTCTTGCTGTACCACATAAGCTGAACTCTGTTTGCATGCAGGGGAACGAGGGATGCATCTCAGGGCTAAGATGCAGCGAGGCGAGCGTAGCTTGTGCTGTGGCTGGCTCTGTCCTCTGGGGATGGAATGTGTCTCCAGAGCTGTAGATGTGCTGGCTTGGTGGAAATAGGCACAGAAATTTTCTCAAGATGCTTCTCTTCCTTTTGTTGTTGTATTTGCTCAAACTTCATTAACAGAAAGGCCAAGGGAGTTGTAAACTCCTTGAGCATCACTTAATATTCATGAGTGTAGCCTCCTTGCTTAAGCCTTTATGACTCCTTTGCAGACCTTACAGCTTTCAAACCTCTGTGACCCTTTCTCAGGATGAGAAGGTGCTGTTTCTAGCTCTGTTACCATCAGTAGCAACGCTGAAATTAAAAGGCCCTTAAAATAATTAAAATACAAATTGTTTTGCTTGGTGCCCTATTCTAGGCTCTCTTGTGCTGCCCTGAGGGACTCCCTGACAATATAACCTGTCCCAAGCACTGTGTCCCTGCGGCAGCCTGATTCCTGGGCCCTAATATCAGATCTATGCAGAAGATCATTAGCCACACTTTTTTTGTGTGTGTGTGTGAGAAGTCCATAGTAGTGTCCGTACTAGTGTACAGGGAATTTGCAGCCACAGCTGCTTTCTCCCGGTCCACTCTCAGCTGTGATGCCATCCCTGAAGAGAGGCTCCTTTTTAATTTTTAAATAGTGCGTGTTCCATTTGCGAGGTGAGGGAAGGGATGGAGAGGCTTGGGTTGGAAAGCATCAAGTCCCTGAACACCTTTTGGGAGAAGCAGTTATTCCCTTGGAACTAGCTAGTGGCCATGATCAACTCTCCTCACATCTTGATTTGCACTTAAGGGGCTTGTTTCTGGCTTTTTGGAACACACCAAGGTATTGATTTGAAGGTGAACTTAGAAGAGAGTGCATCATATTACACTAGTTGATTTAATGGGGCTTGAGTTTGTTTTGAAAGAAGAAATTGTTCCAAAGTGCTTTTCCCAGGGAGGCCCCCAGAGAGGGTTGTACTTGATGTGCAAGGCTGATGCACAGCGGCAGAGGTCACGGTGGGGATCGTGCACAGCAAAACTGCTGCTGCTGGTCCTTGTGTGTGGTACATCGGTGATTTCCAGCTTGGTCGCGCACGAACATGGCAAACAGGCTCAAATGCAACCGTCTGAGCAGAGGCTTCCTTTTACTGGATGTGTAGCTGGGTAACTGGGTGAGGATGCAACATAGTGGTAGATGGGTCAGAATTTGGAAAAACTGCCCTTTTTGCCACCCAGGTGTGGGCACAAAGGGATGAGAAGCGCAGGAGCCAGGACAAGGCAACACCAGCTTGACCTGAGCTGTGTTTTGAAGACCAGTGTGTGCTAACCCAGCTGGCAGAACCGGGTATTTTGGATGCTGGCTGGGAGACCGGTGCCTGCAGCATCACCCTAGGAGCTTTGACAGGGCTTGTTTCAGAAGCTGTGAGCGCTAATAGGCCTCACTGGTGAAACCTGACAGGTTGCCAACAGTTAACGTAATTAGCATCCTGCTTCCTCGAAGTGCTCTGGTGTTATGGAGCCGGAGAGCTGTCAGTCAGGTGGCATTTGCCTCCTGCCCGTGCTCAAAGCAAGCAGCAGGGTGCTAGGGGATGGCCGTGTGGCTTTCATTCCCTGATTAAATGATCTGGTTGTTGGTTCTTCCATCTCTGCTCAGCAGCTCTGAACTTGTCTGACTCTGTATTTCTCTCCCCCTCTCCGTTTTAACCCTCTGCAGGCGCCAGGAACTGCGGGAGCTGCGTCTCCTTCAGAAGGAGGAGCACCGGAACCAGGCCCAGCTCAACAGCAAGCACCAGCTGCAGCTGGAGCAGATGCTCAGGCGCTTCGAGCAAGAAATGACGGTACGCGGGCAGGGAAGGGGAAGCTCCTGGTGTCTGCTAGTTTGACTTCTCCCCTGCAGATACCCCGCACACCCTTATGTGGGGCGATGCTCTCTGGGTTGCAGCAGTCCTTGGCATCCTGTCCAGAGGGAGCGGGACCACCAAGGAACCCCTTTGGGATTGAGGGATGGGGGGTGTGTTTGTGAAGGACAAAGCCTTTTGTGGGCATTAGGCACACGCAGCCTGCAGCTTGGGAAGCGCTGACTGCTGTTGCCTGGCGTGGTGTAGCAGGGGAAGGGTTCTTCTGGACTTTCCCCCTTGAACAATCATTTCTTGTATGTCTGTTCACGGCTACTGTGAGAAACAGTTTATAGTGCTGTTGTATTTGGAAGAAAAAAAGCCCTTTAAATAAGAAAGCAGTGTGGACAGAATGTGAGAGCAGGAAAACTAGCAAGTTTGAGTATAAATTGAATAAAGATAAACTAAGCTTATATACCTAGTCCCTCTGTGGGCAGCTTACGTTGAAGTAAGATAATTTTGTAGGTAAGTTCCTTTAAAGCTTTCATGAGCCATCTTTTAAATACCTCTTTATTAATTCACCTAGTATGAGCGCCTGATAACCCCGTTCCCACGCGGTGGGCTGGGATCCATCATTTATTCACGTGTTCTGTTATATTTCTAAAATCTTGATATGCCGCATCTGTGAATTCCCATCTTAGAAGTCACTTGTAGTCTGTGAGATTTATTCACCATACAACATGATGTGCAACAGCCCCAAACCTGCTTCCTTTGCCCTTTCCCTGGGGCATTTCGCAACCCCCTTGCATTGATACCCATGTGCTCCATCCCTGCTGCTCACAGGGAGGGAGAGATCGGACACAGGGGCGCTGTTGGAGCGCAGCACACTCAAACTTGGAAATCCTGGCCTGCAGAAAAGGAGCTGTTATACCTGAGCTTCACTGCCTGCTAATATTTTCCCAGAGCAATGAATCCCAGTGGGATGCCGTAGATCAGGACATAAGCAAAAAGAAAAGGTTGAAACGTGCTACAAAAATTCAGAAATGCCTTGTGCTCGTGCTAGAGTTGCCTCTGCCCTGTGCACTTCATGGAGCATTACTTGGAAATTTCTCTTCTCTCTGTTTAGTAAAGAGACTCAATTCATGCAAGGACTTTTCTTCCTTTTGGTTTTTTTTTTTTTTCTTTTAAACTTTTGGAAGGAAATGAAGTGTAGAGGAGGCTGAGGTTGACTTCTGTTCCCTACCCGTACAGGCAAAGAAGAAGTTCTATGACACCGAACTGGAAAACCTTGAACGGCAGCAGAAGCAGCAGATTGAGAAGATGGAACAAGATCACTCGCTGCGCCGGCGGGAGGAGGCCAAGCGCATTCGCCTGGAGCAGGAGCGGGACCACGTCAAATTCCTGGAGCAGCTGAAGCAGATGAAGAAGGAGGTAAAAATGGGGATAGGATGGAGGAAAGCTGGTTTCCTGCATCTCTTTCTTCCAGGAAAGCTTCAGCATTTCTCCACAGCAGAACTTGAGAGGGAAGCAGTTGTTGATGTTTTAACAGGAAGCTCTTGCTTTTCTTCGGTTATTTGGGTGTTTCCTGACGTCCATCTGTTTAGCGCCATTTGGTGGGGTTGTTCTTGGTCTAGAGTTACCTGCTGGTAAATCTGATTTCCCTCTCCAAAGGTCAAGAATGAGGTTGAGAAGCTGCCACGGCAACAGCGCAAAGGGAGCATGAAGGTGAAGATGGATGACTTTGCCCAGAAAAAACAAACCATGGTAAGGCTGAGAGAAGATTGCCACAACTCCAAGATTGAGAAGTGCGTAGTAGACAGAAGCATCCTTCGTCCTTGAGGGATTGGCAGGCTTTAAAATACCACCAGATGCTTTTCAAGTTGCAGCAGAAGGAGGGCTCATGGTGGTACTGCTGTTTTCTTCCAGGAACAGGAGTTTTTGGCCAAGCAGAAGGAGGATCTAGAGCTAGCTATGAAGAATATAACCACTCAGAACAAAAAAGAGATCTGCGACAAGGAACGCGAGTGCCTGAACAAAAAGCAGCAACTCATGAGAGGTGGGTGGCAAAGGCTGTAAAGGAGGAAAGCAAATGCTGTAACGATGGGTTTATCCAACACTGGCTCTTCCCACGCAACAGATGCTGTGACAGAGTTGCAAGCTGGCAGGCTAGGATTTAGAAAAAACAGCCTTGCCAGATCCTGTCTAAATGTTTAACAATAATAATACTTAGCACTTTAATCTTCAAAGTGCTTTACAAATATGAACCAATTAGGCTTCATAATTGCAAGAAATGATTCTCTGATATAGTTTGCAACCAATTTCTCTTGGAAAACAGGAGGTGAATGATCATCCCCCACATCTGCACTGCTGCTCCTGTGTGTAGGGATCGCTCGTGCTTGGGGTGCTCTGTGTGACCAAGCTGGGGCCAGGGTGGGTTGTCTCCTGACCCTTTTCCCTTCCTCAGAGCGGGAGGCGTGCATCTGGGATCTTGAAGAGCATCAGCAACAGGAGAAACACCAGCTTGTCAAGCAGCAGCTAAAGGACCAGTATTTCCTCCAGAGGCATGAGTTGCTCCGGAAGCATGAGAAGGTGAAGAGTTAGCGCCTTCGTATACCAGTGTGGGTCAGCAAGGGTGGGTTGTCCCCAAAACGGATGTTTTCCTTCCAGGCTGTAAGTGGGGGGTGGAGGGTGGGTTAGGAGTTAAGGGATTTGGTCATTATTAGTGAAAAGGGACCAGAGTAACGCTTGGATCAGCCTGCTTGCTTGGCATGTGTATTCTGTGCTGCATGCATTTAACGTACAAGAAGCAGTTGAGAATTTTGGGAGCTTTTCTGGAAATCTGTCACTGCCTGGTATGTGGGATGGTGATTCCCAGGGCAGTGAGTGAAGACTGGCACATCTCATGGTCACTTCTGCTTCCTTCCAGCCCCCTTCTCTGCTTTCACAGCATATTCAGTAGCTGCCCTCACCCCTTCTCTGCCCTCTTGTCCCCTTGGAGATTTCTGTCACCAGACACCCCTGTTCAACGCCCAAATCTGCTCGCCAGCTTTCTTTGGTCTCCTCAGCACTTTCTTCTTGGCCTGAGGTGCCTCTCCTCCTCTGATAACTGTCCCTCTGCTATTGCAGGAAAGGGAGCAAATGCAGCGATACAACCAGCGCATGTTAGAGCAGCTGAAAATTCGGCAGCAGCAGGAGAAAGCACGGCTGCCCAAAATCCAGCGGAGCGAAGGGAAGACACGCATGGCCATGTACAAGAAGAGCCTTCACATCCACTCCAGCGGAAGCGCATCCGAGCAGCGGGAGAAGATAAAACAGGTCAGGTTCTGCAAAGGGCATCAGGGTTGAGGCTTGTCTGGGGGGTGAAGTACTTTGCTGGCCTAATGGCAGAAGGGAAGTCAGAAAAAGGCAACTGTTCCCAAATTTCTAACCCATTGCAGGGAGTCAGAGGTCTTTGCTTTTGTGGTGTCAGGTGTGGTTTTCAGCACTGTTTCCATCATGACTAGTATTGGGAAGCATCCTTGGGGCTTTTCCTTCTCTCCTATATAATAGTGTAAGCTGGCCGGTCTATTAACCGGCATCAGAGATCAGAGTGACACTGCCTACATGGGCACCTGCTTTTCTCTCTTCTAGTTTGCTCAGCAGGAAGAGAAGAGGCAAAAAGCAGAGCGGCTGCACCAGCAGCAGAAGCATGAGACACAGATGAAGGACATGCAGGCCCAATGCGAGAGCAACACAAGCGAGCTCCAGCAGCTGCAGGTACCCATCCCTCGTGGCTCAGCCTCTCAGAGCGGTCTGTGTGCTGTTTCTGTTCCACAGCACAAGGAGCCTGTCATAAGAAGTGACTGCAGAGCACTGTAACTGATGTCCTCCTGCTCTGCCTTGAGGGGTTTTAGTGGCTGTTTAAATACGCTCTAGAGCTCAGAGCTCTGAATGTCTCTGGCCAATGCAAGTCCTGTTTGACCATAGGATTTACAGTCCCAGCTACTTAGTGGGTGTTTTGTTTTGTGATCTGTGTTTAGAATGAAAAGTGTCACCTCTTGATTGAGCATGAAACCCAGAAGCTGAAGTCCTTGGATGAGAACCACAACCTGCACATGAAGGAGTGGCGGGACAAGCTGAGACCACGGAAGAAGGTAGTACCTCCTCTGCGTGAGCAGGGTGTCCTGCTTGGCTGGTTGGAGGGGACAGTGTCTGTAGCTCCAGTACAATCTCAAATATATCTGTGTGTGTGTGTGTGTTCCCTTCTGCTTAAGGCCCTGGAGGATGAGCTGAACCAGAAGAAGCGTGAGCAGGAGATGTTCTTCAAGCTGAGTGAGGAGGCCGATGGACAGACCCCAGCATCCCCAACCAAACACGCCAAGTTTGTCCCATTCAGCTCCGCAGAGAGCTCGTAACACCCCACAGCTGGCAGGCCACCAGCTGGTACTTGCTGTGTCCTCCTGGGCTGCAGGCGGACAACTTGGACTTGGAAGACTCTCTCAGCAGCCTCTTCTTACAACAGCACCCTCCTGTCCCTTTGCTCTGTCTGGGATAGACGTGGCCTCTGTCTTGCACTGGGGGATGCTGTCTGGAAGTTTTGATGGCCTTTCCAGGAGCTGGGAAGCCAAGCAGGACTCTTTCAGCAATCGTACTTGCACTGTTAGTTGGATGAGTTGCCTCTGACGTGAGCCTGGTGCTCACCGGGCTTGTCAGCAAAGACTAAAGCAGTAACTGCTCTGAACAGGAGAAACAGGCAGCGGCTCCTGCCCTCTGCACAGTGGTTATCGGTCTCTTTCCACTGTTGCTGCTCCTCCTCCCAGTCCTCTGTAAGGAATAGTCTGGGCCGGAGCAGCTTTGGTGTTGTCTTAGACTAACCTTGGCCTTGTGGCCCCCACACTTGCCTTAGATTTATTTCTACCTACTGTGGCCCCCTTTTTGCTCAAGGGAGAGACAATGATATGATAAGGATTTTTTCTTCCTTTGAGGAGGGAGGCTTGGGTTTTTTCTTTCCTCTTCCTCCTTGTACAGACTATGCAGACCAGCTGGACATCCTTCCAAAGATGCTTCTGCTTCTTCATTTGCCATGATTGCCGTCACCACAGTCCATCTGACACCTAGGTTAACACTGTCTTATCAGAGTCTGGACTATGGCATAATTAAACTGTTCAGCTGGCTGCAGGCTTTTGTCTCTCAAAGAAGTGTATGTGCATGTGCAGAGGGGGAGGTTTGCAGCAGCGCTCAGTCCTGCAGTGACACAGTGAGGTGTCATGTGCCTTCTGGTCAGGACAAGTGAGGGGCAGAAAGGTGTTATTGCCAGAGTTCTTATGGCAATGTGACACACATGTGCCTGAGGTTTTTTTTTTTACGCCATGTGGGTCAGCCAGCCTGGCCGCTCTGCAGTCAGGGTTTTGGGCTGCAAAATGTCATTTGGAAGTAATGAAAGAGTCTTGAAACAAGGGATGCAAAGGAAGAGGAGATGCAAACAGGTCACAGTGGCTTTTTACTTTCAGCATTGCTTTCTCCACTGATATCTCATCTCCTTATGGTTTGCCACAGTTTCTTGGATGATTCTCCTGGCTTTCAGCTTGGAGTCACGTGGCAGAGCAGCTGCAGGTCCAGCCCTCTGTCCTTTCTGCTCCATGGCAATGCGTCTCAGTTGCACTGCCTTCCTCCACCTGCACAAGGCAGTGCTTGGCTGAGCTGCTGGGTAGGACCTGGAGCGCAGACCTGGGTAGGGAGATGGAGAACACACTGGGCAGCACCACTTTCTTTACACATCAAAAAGTGTAAGGTAGTACTTAAGTTTTTCTCTCTGTTGATGTCTGGACAACGTTGTTTTAAGCCTGCTTCCCTAGCAAGAAAAAAATGTCTCTGCTTTAAAAAAAAAAAATTGTTATTGTAAAGTCTCTTTTGTTGACTTAGAGACATACTGGCATTTCAGGAAAAGGTGATAATTGATGTGCTACACTTCTGGGTACCTAGCTGAAGGAGTCAGCCCCCAGATGTTTAACACCTCGTTATCTGAGGAGTGCATTTACTGCCCATTTAGAGTTCATAATACATATTTATAAGCTTCCTGAAAACTAGCAAGACTACATCCATTTGGGTCATTCCAAGTGTCTTCTGAATCCCCACCATTAATATCTTTATTGATAAATGTAGCCTAGATGGACACCTAAGGGCTGGGACCCTTCAAGGAGACTGCATAGCAGCTCTTCAGCAACGAGCCTGTCCTCCTAGGAAGACTGCCTGTCCCATCTCCAAAAGCATTGACTGTGCCTTCCAGATTTGATAATGCCAGGTTGTGAGCTGATGTGAAATGGATGGATGTAGAGGGTTGTTCCTGAACCAAGACAGTGTGCTGGTTCGAGACTTTTAATGGCATTAGAAGTGTGTTATGGCAGCCCCAGCGGTTTTGTTCCTGGTCCCACTGGGGTCAGGGTGGAGCTCATCTATGAAATGGTTGTTGTCACAGAAACCTGGTGCCTGTCCTTTCACGTGGTACATGTGACTTGCAGAAGGATGTCCTGCAGCACACTGTTCGTAATGTACTTCTCCAGCTGAAGGGCTTTGCTGCCTTCGCCAGCCCAGGGAGTGTCAGCTCCCTCTGGATATTGTGCAGCCGTAAGGCTGGAGACTGTTTTGGGGGGCCTTAAAAGAGCTGATGTGATGCCCCATGGTAAATCAGTTGTCCCTTTCTCCAGCCCAGCCTGGAGCTAGCAACATAGTTTTGCTAACAGTGGGAATGGTTTTGTCCCCTGCCCTTTCCCTGTTCTCTGTTCACTCTCTGGGTGTGCCAGGACTCTGGTACCATGTCCCTCCCCTAGAAGAGGGCAGTGGGGCACATCTTCTGATTGTCATGTTTACAGAGTGGTTATTTTTTCCCCCTCCTTTCAAAAGAGGATGTTTTGCTGTTTCCTGTTTAGAAGTAACCATGAATAAACTCAACTTATTTTTGAGGGGAGATGGGATGCCATTTTTTAAAATGTGGCTTTAAGTAAAAAGGTTTTTTAATATTTTGTAAAGTGTCTTCAGTGGGGCCATCACTGTGACATAAAGACCCTTCTAATAAAGTAACAGACTGAGAAACTTGGGCAAGTGTCTGATTTCCTGCATGATCATGGGCTGTGGCCTCAGACCAGCTTTGCTTCTAGTCTAGGTTTAGCTGACTTACAGAAACCTCCAGAGCCAGTTCTGGAGTGTGAATCTTACCAGGCTGAACTCCCAGCTCTTTAAAATAGAGCTAGTTGCTTCAGACACACTTCTGCTGCGCGCTGCAGCTCAGCGGCGATAACATCTTCACTAGGAAGGTGAAACTCTGGTAGACCCCAGTGAGGCAGCAGTTGTCTCTGGCTTCGTTGCGTGCTAAAATAGTGCTCGGCTGACCCTGCTTGGTGAAGAGGGAGTATTGCATCCTGTGTCTGAAGAGTGGAAACCATGTGTGCGTGGCTTTTTCTTCCTTTTTTACTAACTTGTCTGGCTGTAACAAGATACCAGTCAAATGCTTCTGCTCCCCTGCTTTTTTGGGGACAAGGACGTCCTAGGGATGCCCCCCTGTCCCCTCCCCACTCTACCATTAGCTGGGGAGTGCTTGGATCCTGGAAATACGTTAGGAGGCCAAGATACGGATCTCATCTTCCCCTGGCAGTGCAGGGGGAGACCTCTGCTTGCTCCTCCAGGCTGCTCAGAAAATCTTCCACCATCTCTGTAACCAGCCACAGGGCCTCTGTGGTCTTCATTTTGTGCTGGAAGATTTTTACCTGCCTGTTAAGTTATTTCTTTCATCCAGGTGCCCTGCGCCAAGCAAGGACGTACAGTGTGCAAGGGCAGCTTTGATATGAGCCCAGGGTGGTGGTAGGGTTTTCCCCTCATTTTTTTTTGGAAGGTTGCTCTGGAACCTGCCAACTTCTACCTTGGGTTTCATGTGGGATATAATGTTGCTACTGGTGTCCACCCTGGTTAGGTAACATTGCAGGTTGTGAGTTCAGATGTGAGGTGGGGAAAGGGAGAGGGAGTTGTTCCTGTAAGGGATGGGGGGTTTATACAGACAACCCTGTGGTGAGAGAAGGACAAGAGCAAAGCATGAGGGTGCTGGTCTCCTTGCTCCATCAGATAGTAAGAAATGAAGTTGCTGAGAACACATTAATTGGTCATCTCCTTCGTTTACGTGTACTGGGACTGCACCATCTCCTGGGACGTGCTGGTCAAAAATGACCTCTCTCAATGTACCCCAGAGAGGCAGAGGATCTCATGGGAGCATTTAACTTCATCTGAATGTCCTTGGCAGTGCCTGAGGGGAGCTGCAGCTGTGAGGACACTTATATTTATAAATATGTAGAAAATAGTGTATTCTAGAAATAATTGTTATCTGCCATCCTGCCCTGGTGCAGTGCTGAACAGAGCAAAATTAAAAACCTGTCTCAATTTTTAAAAATAGAAATGACATTCCTGAGAAGTTACTGGTGCTGTAGCTGCTGTACCATTCCCAGCTCCCCTCATTACCTCCTCTGCGCTGGGCTCTGAGCTGCCCAAAGGCTTTTGCAGCATTTGTGCTACAATGGGGGCAATGAAACTCTCTTGGGGAAGAAAAAGCAGGGCAGGCAAGGAGAGTCATGGAGTTGGGGCTTGTGCCTCACCTGCCTTCCTCCTCTCTCTGTGTCTGCTCTCCCTCCCTTGCTGCAGGGGGGCAGCTGGAGGTGAGCACTGCCACAGGCATGTCCTTCAAAAGTCACTTGCACCCCATTAAGCCAAATGATGTTATGTGTTCTCCTGCTGCCCTGACCACTGGTTTCATTCCGCAAGTGTCAAACTACCCAGGTCTCAAGCAAGCCAAGCTTCTTCAGAGGCTGATGGCTCTGCCTTGCTGCTGGGGTTTGTTATTGCCCCTTTCCTGGGTGGGATGGGGCTGGGTGGTAGGGACACATTGCCCTGGAACCCCATCTGCCCTCATGAGCACCCACTGGGACTCCCCTGGGCCTGGTTTCCAGGCTTGCAAGGGATGCAGGGGTGATGTTTGCTCTTCTTTCTCTTGTTCACTAGATGGCACGCACATGCACCTGCACCAGCACAGAGCCAGAGCCGACCTGTCCCCTTGCACTGAAATGTTTGCTCAGTTTCCTGGATTTGTTATTTACTTGGCACACCTTCCACTGGATCTCTGCTTCTCATCTGTGCTTCAGTATTTTATCTCCCCCTCAAGAGTTTTCCAGGGTTCCCCTGCTCACTGGCACATGTGTGCCAGGACAGCCCCCGCCCCCAGTTTGAGGGCCAAGCATCCCCTCCACGGCATCTGCATCTCCCTGCTGCCATGCACATCACACAGCTAAAACCAGCAATACTGGGGTCAAAGCAGTGGAAAATCATTCCTGGTGGTGGCTGAGGATCAGTGCAATCCAGCCCCGGTGGTACGGTGGGTAACCACTGCTTTGCTGGGCTTCAGCTGCAAAGACTTGCCCTCTGTTGTGATATCACATCATCATTTTTGACTAATTTTTGTGAGGGAGCTCGGGGAAGATGGATGTGTTTGTTCTGTATACAGGGGAGGACTGGGAACATTTAGTTACCTGGCACACACTTGTAATTCTTAAATTAAAAGCAAGCAGCAAAAGTGGACTCTGTGTGCCAGAAGGACTGCAGGTAGCGATTCCTCTGCAGTTCAGGGCTCACGGTGGGGCACTGCTTTCTCATTCCATTCAGTCTCTGGCATCTGACAGACCTCAGGGATAGCCCAGCTGTGCCCAAACAGCTGGAGCCTGCGTACAGCCAAGCAGAAACCCATTTGCACATCTGAGCTGGTGGCTGGCTTTTCAGAAGTCATTCGTCCTCTTGCTTTAAATTGCTCTGCTGATCCCGACAGAGAGAGGGAGGGTGCACAGGGGTCGAGGACAACTTGATTCTTCAGTAGGTGGTGAGCTCTCCTGTGCAGTTATTTTGTTTGGCTTAACAGTACTTCAGCCTGTGGTTGGGGCAGCAGGAGATGACTTGTTTATTCCAAAAGTCCCCTCAGTTGCACCTGTAGCCTTGTACCACCTAACCTCATCGTAGGAAGTGCTGCTGCCAGGTCTCTGCTGCTCCTGCAGCCACACCACCAAAGGTATGGGCCAAGCATGGGACTCCCAGGTCGATCATAAAACACTCATTTAGGCTCCCTTAGCAAACACTTGACAGTTTCATTGATATATTACTGAGGTAGAACCCAAGCCAGGCTTTATGGCTCTACAGCCAGCTTCCCAGCGTACCTCCCTTGGGATGCAATCAGGTCAGCCTGCAAAGCTGTGCTCTGCTCATCTCAACAGCTCTCATTGGACCTGTTAATTAAACACAGGAGCCGTTTTGCAGCGTTAGCTGTGATTGTCTCTAACCTTTCCTTGTTCCTGAGCACGTGTAGGCAGTCCTGCTGCTGCCAGTGCCTGGTGCTGTCGGGGTCCAGGTGTGATGGAGTCGCTTCAAACCCTCTAAGCAGGTTACAGTGCTGGGGCGATGCCGATGTTTAAGTGCTTTCGATTGATTTTGTGCAGTTGCTTGGCTCCCTGCCAGTGTTTGTAGGCCTGGCGTGGGTTTACACTGGAAGACATGGATAAAGTAACCCCCTGTGTGTAATGAGCTTGCTGTCTGATACATATGATTTATACCAGATATAAAGGAATGGCCTGACAGCCCAGCAGCATGTGGTGGTCATGGGCGGGACACAGCAAGGAGCTAGAAGGGTGGCAGCAGGAAACCAACGTCTGGTCCCTGGAGCAGGTAGGTCTGAGATGCTGTAACAGCTCATTTGAATGTTCTTTTGCTTTCCATGTCATACATCTCCATGCAGGGCTCTTGTGGCAGAGGGAAATGGATTTGCCAGTAAGAGAATACTCAAAGGTTTTGTGTACCCCTAAGAAGGGGAGGTGAGGACAAAGCTTCCCCAAGCAAAGTGCTGTCTGTGTCCCTCTGGGCTCAAGCTTGGGACTGAGGTGTCCTTCACAGTGTCACGGTGTGGAGCTCCGTCCCTTGTGGGTCCCCAGCTGTGGCTGCCAGGAGAGGAGGAGGCTGGCACAAGGGTCTCTGATGAAGGTGCACAGCAGTACGGTGCTCCACAGCAGCTGGGGATGGGCCTTGTGAAGAGGGAGGGCAGGGAACGGGCATTGTGGCTGTAAAAATGGGCAGAACTTGTGTCCCTTCCCCACCAAATCCACCACCTGGCTCTGTGATGAGGTGACAGCCTAGAGACAGGATTTCTGTCCCCTCGAGTTTGTGGCCAGTACAAGAGGACAGAAGCATGAGTAGGGGTAAGGCTCCTTTTTGGAGCCACCTAGTAGACTTCCCTGCTGGTTCTCAAAGTTTGCTTTGGCTGCTGGTCCTTACTGTGCTGGTGTGCTGTGCTGTACGGCATCCTGCGTGCTGGGGTTTTGCTGCTGGTGGCACCTGGGACTCTGGCTGTTCATCGGCTGCCTGCCCAGCCCCCAGCACCTGGGCTGTCCTACACCATCTCTTTGTGCTGCAGCTATCACTGCTTCTAAAGCTAAACCAAACAAATCTGGCAAGAAAACACAGTTTAGCCTTTTCATAGCTGCTGCACGTATAGGTCAAAATGTTCTCTGAATTGTATGTTCTCGATTTGCTCTTCCCAGCAGGGTTTTAAAATTTTTTCCCCCGCAGACTGATCCTAGGGTTCATGAGTAGCGAGCCCAAGGTGTCTGGATGGTGGACTTTGTGTTAATGTGCAGATGGACTGGGCAGCAAGATGGTCAACCTGGCTATGTTGTTTTCAGTGCATGAGGGTCAGTCTGTGCGCTCCTGTAAAACCAAGTTACCAGACTGCATCAGACCAGCTCTGCATACAGGTGTCCAGTGTTCCAAGCACAATCACCCTCTCCCCGGACGCCTGGCAGTCCCGCGGTCACTGCTGACTAGAACAAACCAGCACCCAAAGTAGGAGGGATGGCTGCAGCATTTGTAACTCCGTTGACTCACTTAATTCCCCTCACCTTGCAATTTAACATCTATTGCATTTTGTTTACTACTTTTCTGTGCTTCTTTTTGCGATTTACATATCCAGTTACCTGCTTCTGTTATCCCCATGACCCCCTTGCCTGGCCTTTCAATCCTCAGCTCTTCAGGTTACATCCTCTGCGTTGCTCCTATGCAGTGCCCTCAGCTGCTCTCTTCCTTGGTTTCTCCTTTCAGCATGTGAAGACCAGTAATTGTTTCATTCTGCTCTTAATCTGCTTTCTCCAGTGTTGCACAGCTCCTCAATGTACAGTTGTTCTCTTACCAACATGATGTACAGCTGCTTTGGCTGTTTTCCAGGCCATCCTTTGGAGGATTTGTGCATCTTTCAGGGCTTTTGAAACCAGTAAAGCTCTATCTGCCCAAGCCTGGGCGCTCCACGCAATATCAAAAGCTGCAGTTCTGCTGCCTGTTGGTGCTCTCCCAGGCTTCAATTCCTGATTAGCACTTCAAGGTCCAACTCCAGCACCCCTCACTAATGTCAGGGCTTTCCTGGAGGGAGAAGCCTCTCCACAGCCGCCTGCCCACCTACCTTCAACACGTGTCTGACTGAGGAGTGACAACAGGGCTGGGGCAGGGAGGGGAGCCACCTGCAGGTGGTCCACAGTGAACCAGCCCTGTGGTGGCATGCCAGCAGGTGCCAAGGAGGTCACTGGTGGTGTGGCATGCCCTCCAGGCAACCTAGCATCCTTCCTGCAGCCATCTCTGCGGGGGCACCATGGTCTTGGGCTTACTGAGGGGGAGGAGGATGAAGATGAGCCCTTTGGGAGGGCAAGGGCAGGGGGCAGTGAAGCCCTGGCAACCTGCCTGCACCTCCATTAATTCTCTGGGGTGGTTGTAGCAAAGTTAGCAGTATAAAAAGGAGCCCCATTTAGGGAGCTGCTAAGGAGTGAGATGAGTTGTTTATGATTAAATTACATTCATATGAAAGCTAATGACCTACCAGTGCAAGCCTGGAGTGACTCTGTAATGTAATTAAAAGCCCAACGGGAAGAGAGCTGTGGTTGTGCCACGTGTTGAGAAGCTGCTGGGGAGGTGGAGGCCGTGAGTGGCACTGATGTGGAGGAGCGCTGGGTCTCTGCCCAAGGGCAGAGCTGGTCACAGAGCGTGGAGCGAGGAGGTGGGCTGCCAGGGAGGAGGGGGGTGCAGTGCTGAGCTCCCAGGGGTACGTGGGTTGTCCCGGGTAAGGCATTCTGCTGATCTGGCCGTGCCAACAGCCAGCAAAGCCGCCTTTTTCCGCTCAATTCGTTCTCCGCATCCTTTAGCGATGCGGTGACCAAGCCGGTACCGCCTTGGGGGCAGTCGTTACGGGACAAGAGCGGGGAGAAGAACCAGAACCAGCTGACGGAGCCCACGCACAGCCCCGCCGTGCCGGATACGATGGGCGAGCCCGGTGCCCCTCCGGCCCCCGCAGCCACCTCCCCACGGAGGGCAAGCAGCCAGCTGCACCCTCCGAAAAACCGTGCCCTCCCCAGAGACACAGCCGAATTGTCTTCCCCACTCCACCTCGGGGTGGGGACACTGAGGGGCAGCGCACCCCCAGCCAGCCGCCGCGCCTGGGGCTGACACGCGTGGGACGGGCAGCGCCGGCCGCCCCTTTAAGCAGGCGGCGGTGGGGCCGCCCCGCCGGCCGGGATAGGCCGGGGCGGGC
>JAAGAY010003026.1:0-10577 GCA_011801015.1 Ardeotis arabs
GCAGGTGTGGCCTGGACCAGATATTTCAGAAAAAGGTGCACAAACAGCTCATGAACAGCAGCCTCTGCGGGGTGAAATACCCTGATGATGCTGGGATGTTCTGATGCAAGGACACTGACTCCGGATGCAAGGATCAGTTTTGAAAAGCTGAGCTCCTACATGAGAGAGAAAAGGATGCAGGCATGGTAATAAACGGGAAAAAAAACAAACCCAAAGAGGTTAGAAGATGAAAAGCAAAAAAAAAACAGGGAGCACAAGCCTGAGATGAACAGCAGGTTTAGAAGCTGCACGTTTGGGCTGCGTTTCAATAAGAACAAGTTTCCTCTCTGCCACTTCTCAATTAAATACTGCAATTTCTTTTCAAATAGAGCTGACCTCACGTTTGCTCAGACTCTCTTGGAAACGTCCTTCCAAGTTGGAGAATTTTTTTTTTTTTTTATTAAGCGAAGGTTTTGCCAGATGCATTTACCTCTTTGCAATTTTTTTTTGTCGTTTCACAAAATAAGAATCTAAAGGTAAAAAAAAAATATATATATTCCATTTCTATTTATGCCACTGGAAAATGGGAAGAAGCTGCAGCAATGGAAAAAGCAAAATATTTTCAGTTTGGAGAGACTGATTTTTTTTTAACAGAAAAAATTCACGGCCAAATTAATTATGCAAAGAGAAGGGTATTTTCCCCCCAGTAATATTTCATAGCAGAGCACTACAAGGCGCTTCCAAGCCCATGTTGGTTGCAACACGTACGCAGCGAGCGACTGGGAACGGGCTGTGAGCGGGGAGCGTGGCCCAGCTGGCTGTCACGGCTGCTATGTGCGAACCCACAGGCAGGCGTCTCCAGCCCGGGAATTTGGCACCGGGCGATGCGCCGCAGCGACGAACAGCCAGCCCTCCGGGCAGACTTTGTTGCAAGCTGTTTACTGGTGCTACTGGGGGGTTCGCAGCCCAACAAGCCTTGTCAAACTCAACATGGGAAGGACCTACATGACCTAACATATCTAGCACATAAGAAGTCCATTCCACGCCGTTTAGATGGTGTTTGGTAGCTGACACCACTGGTTCTGCGCTGCAGCAGCAGTGAGCTGGATGGAAAATAAACACAGTGAGTAACGCCGGAGTCACGTTGGCTGCGGCGTGTAATAACTCGATTTGTGACAAACGCAGCGGAGAGTGGCTGATATGACCGGCTGCCTCAAGGAATTGTTTTGGGTGATGTCCTGCCAACACTTCACATTCATGAGTTCGTATGGAGAAACGCATGCAGGTGAGACTGTGATCTGTGGCCGTTCAAGGGCACTGGATGGACCTCCTTGAAGAGAGCCAGTGGGAAGGGTACGGGATTGGGTTACGCGGCTCCTCACTGCCTGCCCTGTCCCACTCTCATCAGGCTGCAGATTTTTTTGGCAAGGAGACTCTCCTTTATTCGGCGTTTGTGCGGTGCCTCTCTTGCACCTTTCTCTTCGGCTCACCTGTTAGTCATGCTCCAGCAGAGCTACTGAGAACTTAAACCACCCAACAGACGTGTGCAGCACTGCGCTTGTCTCATCGCTGGGGAAGCTGCCCAGTACTACCCCGGGTGAAAACTGGGGAAAGGACGTGGCAGCCTGCCACCCTCTCCTCAGCGACAAGACTGCATATTCCTGCACTGCTGTCTCTACAAGGGCCATAAAATGATTTTTTTTTTTTAAAGTCCATGCAGAAATCATGAAGAGAGGAATATGCCTTTTGCTTGCAAAATCCAGAACTCACACCACCACTATACCATCCGTTCTGTCCTTGGTCACTGCTATTCCCTTGTCTCTTTTCCCCAGCCTAGCCCGGACACCACCCACTCACTCATCTTTTGGGTTGGCAGGACACAAAGTCTCACTCAAGTGCGAGACCCTCAGAGCATCAGCAGGACATCCCACCTGGCCAAAGAATCTGGAGGCTTCTAGCGTTTACAAGTCATTGTCATCATCTCAAGCAACATCAGAAGGAAACTGCTTTAGGGCACTGGTGTTACTGTTTGAGAGTATTTGTTGCCAGTGCAATGGCTGTGCCATTTTTATGAACCTCAGGCTGGGTTAGATTTGAATGCAAGATCACCAGCTTTAGCACACACACGTTGGCCAGCTGAGCTGAAAAATGAAGGTCTCCGCATCACTAGGAACTGGCAGTTGCTTAAAAGTTACTGCCCATCTTTGTGCACAGTCTTTGCCAGCGACAAATGAAAAATGATAGACATTAGTTGAGGACAAGATGTAATTAAATGTCTACATAGCAGTGCAATTACAAAGAGGTAGGTGATTAAATACCATTCCTGATCTGGACCTAAACCTGTTAGCAGGAGACAATAGATTGCAAACAGATACACACGTTTGCCAATGAGTTACACAATCTTACACTCCCACAGCTACCAAGAACCTGCACATCTCCAGGTCTGGCTGGTGCTCGCCTGGCCTGATGGCATCACCAGGAGGGTGCTTACTTATCCCAGACCGTGAAAGTAGCATAGACTGGAAGTTTGCCATGCAGGAATGAGACTGACCCACGCGTCATCCAAAAGCCCTCTTCCATATATATCACTGCAAGACATGTCACTGGATTTAGCACTTACAGATGAACTTGCAAGCAGGCATCAGAATTTTACTAAAAATTAGGTGTGCATTAGCAAGGAGATGGCTGGATCATTTTCTCCCAGCTTTTCCTCCTTGACAGCTCACAAGATGTTAAGTCTGCACCTTCTTCACCCCAGGGATGAGCCTGGATTCATTGTGAGGAAAGCAAGATAAAGTGAGAAGGGAAGCTGCCTTTTCCTTCTCCTCGATGACTCCCACCACCAGTGATTTTCAGCTAGCACCTTTCACGTCAAGAACCTGATGCCAACACAACCTCTGCAATAGCTTTTTGCCCTGGACACCAAAGTCATCTGCTATATATGGAAATGGAAAGTCTGTCATGCTGGGTGATCAGCACAGGGGCAACTATTTGTAAGTGTTTTACGACCTCAGCCTCCAGCATCCCAGTGGTGGCAAAGTCCATGGAAAATCTGAAGTCTGGATGGAGGAAAAAGGCAACAGACACGTCGTTATCGTAATAAAAGTTAGTTCTCCTGTCCTTTTCCAGTTAGAGGCTATCTCATGCTGGTAAAAGGTAGGGATGGTGGCCTTTTCAGGGTCGAGCTGTCATAGAGGAGCCAGGGTAGAAAAGCAATGAGAACATCCCTGTGGGGAAGGTATCATGACAGAGGGAGGTCCCCCCGTGCAGGGAAAGATGAGATGGACAGCACCAGCTCCCCTCTGAGGGTGTTCCCCATTCCTCACCTTGCAGGCAGCCCCACCAGCTCCCGGCTGTTGAGTCACCGTGACGTGTAACCTCATCATCCTCTTAGCAGAAAGCTATTTCTGTCTCCCAAACACGCACAGGAGAAGCCTTGGTCAGGCAGAATGCAAAATGGCTGTGTGGGCTCCCTAAAGGAAGCAAATGCAAGGAGGTGATCATCAGCCCGCTCTTACCATCTGATGGGGCTTAAACCCGATTTTGTCCCAAAGCTCGGGACAAACAGCAGTGCTCAAACCACAGGGTAACATGCTTAGAAAGGCTGGCTTAGATCCTAGTCTAGCTGAAAGCAACTTGAGACCTGGCCAGCCCAAGCAGAGCATTCTGTTGTTGTTTTTTAAAAATGATATTCATTAAGACCAGGAGTTGGGCAAAGTTCCCCTCTTTTCGTCAGGCCAATGCGTTCTTCTGCAATTGCTAATATTGAAAGAAAGAGATGGGGGGAAAAAGAAACCTCGGAAAATAAAACTTATTTGGCTTTGCTGATTAAAACCAGTTTGTGTTTCATTGTGAAAGGCTGCGTTTGCTCAAGGTTTATTCAGTTCTGGTCTCTTCTGTCCACATAAGGTTTGTTTTAATGACCGTGGAGTTATATGAATCTATTAATTTTTTTTCCTGAAGGTTTCATAATAACAATGCCTGTTTTTTTCATATAGCACTTTACAGCCACGCGTCTGGAAATGCATTGCAAATGGGCAATTAGTGTCAGCCCTATTTTGAAGACGGAGAAACTCAAGCAGAGTCCAAGTGGGACAATTCCTAAATAGCAATGCCAAAATCAGGCGTTTATCTTGATCTTGAAAATATTGCAGCTAGAGCCTGAAAAAACTCTCGAAGACAGCTCAGCAAGAACAAACGCAAAGCATTTCATTCAGTGGAAGGAGAACGACTGACATGGGAATGATCGCTGATCACCGGGCAAGCCTAGCAAAGCTCATGTCGCAGTTAAGCAGGAGTTACCAGTCATGTTCCCTCGTGAGAAAGGCAACCACTGGACCAGGAGGTATAAATAGGTTTATGGCCTGCAAAGCCCTTCAGAGATGCACTCTCCTGCCACCAACTCTGGGATGCTGACCCAGCTCTCGGCACCCATCGCCTTGGAGGAGTGTGGTGGCCCAGGATAGACAGACAAGTGGATGATAGCAAGGATGGATTGACACACATGGGTGCTTTAACCCAAGGAAGAGAAGGAGGAAGAGGACTGTCTCACTAATGGCAGACTTCAGAGGCCACTGCAACCACTTACTTCCCAAATCCAGCGCTGGGGAAACCCCCTCCAACGAAGGGCTGACGATCACCTGTTTAGAGGCTTCTATTTTCTGACAAGATCTTGTTTCTTTTCTCCCTCTAAATGTTTTAATGGGAAAATCTGGAAAGGCTAAAGCTCAGAGTAGAAAAACAGTGAGATAATATTATTTGAGGCAAATTTCTAATGTTAACTGAGCTATGTGGGAGGCAAGAGAAAATGTTATATGCAGCGGAATATTAAATTATTAATATTATGTCTAGGTTGAGATTAATCAGATTCCAGAGACACACAATAGCCGCCTGCTGCCTCCTCAGGTATGGAAGTGTGGAGGCGTGCATTTAATGAGCGGACTTACACGAGGAAGACCGCAGCTGGCAGGGAAAGAGGTCCTGGAGCAGGACAGGCTGCCTTGCGCCGCAGGGCTGACTCCAGCCCACCAGGAAAGAGCAGCAGTTGCACAACAGCTCCTTGTGCAGGGAGCCGGACAAGCACGCGTGGTCCCACCAACGCTCACGGGGAGTGGGAGTGGGCTGAGCCGGGCTGTCCTCCCACCCTCCTGCGTGGATGGTGCAACTGCAACCTTATCTTCCTTTCTTTTCTCCTCCAAGAGGAAAGGATAATGAAGAGATCTGCTACCAAATCTGGGCACCACCAGAGATGCTGACACCAAACCTGCCCGCTTCCCCGACGCACTTGGCTGGATGGGCTCCTGCAAATGAGTGGTTGTGGTTGTGCCCAGCCACCGCTGCCAATTTGCTGCCAGGAATATAATGGAAATACATTCAACCCTTCTCAGAGCTGCTGGATGAAACTCCATCACCTCTGCAAAAGCTCTGAACAGTCTTACCCCAGGGTACTGCGCAGACTCCTGACCTTCGTGGTCCAGCCCACGCTGGGCTGCAGCATCCCAGGATGCTCCTGAGCCACTGCTGGTGGACGGGCCACCCGAGAGGAGCACCCGCGAGCCACAGAGAAGTAATTGAGGCAGTGCCGGGCACGTGGGCTGGGTGATGGTAGACAGCCGGGAGGAGCCGCCGGCAGGTAGGGGACGTGGGAGTGGGGCAAGATTCGAGTTGGCTGGAGAGCCGCCGCCGTATTTCACTTTCCTGCCGATCCCCAGAACCCTGCCTATAGATCATCCTGCCGGAGCAACACGTGGATCTAATTCTCTAATGCCAGGCCTCACTGCGCCGTTATCCACATAAATCCCAAAGCCCTGACACCAGCCTTTTCATCATTTAACTGGAGTTTGTGGGGAAGAGGGAGCGGAGGGAGCGTCGGCTTGGAGGGGGAGATGGGTCTCGGCAGCAAGCACGGCCCCTCTTTCCTCATGGCCTTTATCCTCCTTAATAATCCTCTATTTCATCCATCAGCTGATAACATGTGGGTCCCATTTCCCCCCCGCCCTCCCCACGTCTGAACTAGATGGCAAATAAAGCCGTCCCGCAAGCTGAGGCATGTTTGCAACTGCTCTTGATTAAAAAAAGAAAAAAAACCCTCTCAATGTAAGGAGCGCAGGCTCGGGAGGGCTCCCATGCCATCGCAAAGTGCTCTGGTGACTTCGCTTTCAGGCTTCCTGCTGCATAGTCTTGGAGCTGATTCTCTCCTGCCAGCTTCTCACCTGGGGTTCACTGGTACAAGGAAAACTCTGCCTCTTAATGACTCTCCCAGCTCACTTGATCTACTTAAACAAATGTTAAATGCATTAAATAATTTTAGTGGCATTAGGAATAATTCCAGGCATTTGGGGGTAGGAGATTTTGAAAGGCTAAGAGTGTTTCGTACAAAATATTTTTCTATGTGAAAAATCAGAAAGTTTTTTGTTTAAAAGCCAGAAAATCTGCAATTTAAAAATCAGAATGGAGGGATTAATGAAGCAAAAATTCTCCCTCTTTTCCTTTTGGGGTAGGAATTAATAGAAGTTACTTGGGGTGTGGGGGTGGGATGCAGCAGAAAGAAAAAACGCCTGTTCAAATGAAGCAACCAGGAAAGTACCAACCAAGCTGGGGACATTGTCACTGTCAGACATTTCTGCCTGCTATTTGTAATATGTTAATGTAAACGGTCTGAAATGGACCCTTAAGAAAATTTCTATTTGTTCAGAATTTCCATCCTACCTGTTGTCAGCGTTGCTGGCAGGCAGTATCGTCCTCCAGGTTCACAACAAAGGAAGATGTTGAAATTCCATGGTTTGAAATAAGTTGGAAACTTGAGGAGGGGAGCAAAAGCAAGAGAGAAAGAGGACTCACATCTCCCAAGACCTGGACAAGCATTTAATGACCAAGAGCTCCCAGCATTTCTAGGCAGCAATCAGTTTCCTGGGGGTTTCTCTTTCCTGAAAAAACAGAGAAAGATGATTAATTCAGCGCAGAGCTCAGGACCAGTTTTGTCCTGAAATCATCTCCCAGCACCATCATGCATTCATTTATCTACCAATCCGTTTGAGCACATGATGGTCTAAATTTCCATCCTTCCCCTTGCATTACCACCCATCAGCTGTGAATCTGGTCCTCCACAGGTTTTCTGCGGTCCAAGCTGCTTTGCTGCCCTCCCAGCTGTGGGCTCAAACCGAGAGGGAGGGTGCTGCCACCCAGCCCTGTCCCGGGGCTCATCCCCACGCCTTGGGTAGGTGCCTGTGCCCCCTCTGGAAGAGCAGCCCCTGCTAAGCCCTGTGGAATGATCCTGCACCAGGCTGGGAAATCTCAGTTAATTCAATTAGAGAGCATGCACTGCTCTTTGAAGCTGCCACACACAGGAGCTTACGAGAAGTGAAGAACGAAGAAAAATTTAGAAAAATACCAAAGAAGAAAAGATACAGAAAGGGAAAGAGATGGTGAATGGCAAGAAGGGAGTTAATGAGAGCCAGAAATGCAAGTTGGAGAAATGTTGATTTTATTTAGCATTAATTGCAGGAAAGAGCCTATAAAGTGTGGTAAAAAATTATTAAGTACCACGATGCAATGCCAGCTTTGTGCCAGCCTTCCCAACGAGGCAGGTGTATTATTCCAAGTTCCCTAGGTATAAATAAATAATTGCTTTTCCACATCTTTTTTATGATGGCATTTCATTATTTTTTACTGCCATATTGTTACGGCTCCAATTCCTCCTGAACAGATTTGGAGATCGGCCGGAGAAGGAACGCGCGTACGTGGGTTGGCACGTGTGAGCCGTGGGAGCTGGGGAAGCGGTGAGGTGTCCCAGATCACAGCATCCCAAGGGAACACGCAAAGCCTGGTCCCCCTGCCCACAGGCTGAAACAAGTTCTCATCTCTGCTCCAAGCTCTGACAACGATGTCCAGATGAATACAGACAGGAAAATTATGGCCACAGTTACAAGACGATGTGCATCACGTCAGGGAACCGCTGTAACAAACGGGTCGTCCAAGCCACCTTTCCTGAGAGAGCAGCTGCTCTGGGACAGGACGTTTTTGGAGGAGACCACTGTGGTTCAAGCTCCAGTATCATCTCAGCCTGTTTATCTTGATGTTAGGGACAGAGAGCTGGGGTTTTCCTGGGATATCCCATCCATCTATGACTCCCGTTTGCATGTATTGAGATCGAAAAAGGAAAATAAAGCCTGTGTTCCACTCCACTTCTAATTTTCCACTTATGCTTTGCCCATATGCTCTTCCCAGCATTGTCACACGCAGGCTCGGATACTGCCTCAGCTCAGAACAATGAGGGCAGGTCACATTTTTCCTGAGCAATGTTTATATCAGCACTTCTGGGCTTGTTTTATCGAGTTGCTCACTTCTCAGAAGGAGACTCAGCAGGGAGATAAGCACTGGATGCATTTTCCTAGCAACATCTCCTGCTTCAGATGCGGCCACCAAAGACGTTCGGGGAATGGTAATGCCTCAGTCCAAGCTCTGACCTGGAACCGTGGGCTCTGCGAATACGCATAAATCTTCAGCTCACGTCCAAATCACTGCAAGGTTCAGTGAAAACAGAAAAACTGCCAGTGAATCTAACCTAAGCTTTAATCCGGCTCCGGCGTGATTTATGACCTCAGGTGGAAACCATGAAACACGATGGCTTCAGCCCCAAACCAGAAGATGGTTGGCTACCCCAGCCCCGAGGTGGCTGTGTTCAGTGCTGAAGAGTTGGGACAGCCTGAAGCTCAGATGAAATTAAACAGCACAAACACATCCCAACAAAGTCTTCAAACCCCGTTCATCATGTGTTGGATAAACGGAGCTGACACACAAAACAAGCCAGTGTCCTGCTCCAGTCAGAGTCAGGAAATTAAACAAATCAAAGAATAATAAGGGCAAGCAAGCAATAAAGTTACTTTTTCTGATTGAAAAGCAGCAATTCACTAGCTTCACCATTTGTGAACAGTGCTTCCCTAACTGCAGAATTCTGTAATAGTGCTGTGGTATTTCGGGTCACTGACAATGGCTTTTTAATATTTATTCCCCTATCAAAATATTATCATAGACAGTAGGAGTCAGAATTACTTTTTCCCACCTAAAAAAAAAAAAAAGAGGAAAGAAAGAGGGCTTCAGTCTCAGTGACCCAATTTTCTAGGGAAGAAGAGGTGTCACATCAGCAGGGAAAGATGCTTCTGGTGTTCTCTGCTGGCAAAGTTTCCCCCAGCCAAAAGCAGGAATTATTATCTCTACAGAGCATTAACGAGGCAACTTTCTCTCCTTTCTCTGACCCTCATTATCTATCTACGTATTACCTTAGAAAAACGAACCACAATAACAATTAGCATAGGATCCCAGGTGACATGACCAAGACGACACTTGACCAGTCTCCAAATCAACACTGCCTATCAGCAGTAACCTCCAAATAATCACTCTCCATCCACCGGCCCCTGAGTTTGGAGTCTCTTTCACAGTTTCACTGAGAAATAGATGGATGGGAGGGGAAGGATGGATGAGGGAGGGGATTTCTGCCTCGTTGCTCTATTGAAAGGCCGCCACGAGCCCACAGTTTACAGCCCACCTTGACGTGTGCTCATCACTCTAACATCTGCATCCCACCCCGGTGCCCACTTTGTCTTTTTTCCAACACTCAGCATCCCCCGCCATGTGCGTGTAAATCTCCGAAGGGAAACACTGCATCATCGTTTTTGACCAGAAAGGTGATCCCAGGCGGTACGTTATAGCAACACCTGCAACGCGCTGCGGCTTTTCCAGCCCAGACTACCATTACTGTGGCGCAGGGCTTCCACCGCCTCCCGGGACCCGCAGACGCCCTGAGCTAATAAACCGCAACACAGACGGTTTACAACACCCCATAGGCTTTTGGGTCACGGGGCAACGAGAAATGGGCTGCCTGGCCAGCGACTCTGGGGCACTGGGGAAGGTGATGCTGTGCGTGCAACAGCCCCGTGCTGCAGCCGGGCCAGGCTCCACGTGACGGGGGGCTGGTGGAAAGGGCACACGCCACATCAAGACAGAGATGCCGAGAGCAATCGGGGTGCTGCGGAATGGGACAAACTGAATTTCTGCTTCCCGAACAGCACCCAGAATCACAAACGCTCTCATTGCTACTTCCAAACCTTTTGGTCACAGTTTTCTTCTATTTTTTTATGCCGAAGGTGAGCAACCGCTGTTGTGCCAGCAAAGCTGAAAAATCAAGACTAACTGGATGTGCTCAGGAAAACATCACGGGTTTAATTTGCTGCAGAAGTAAGAAATTAATCACTTGACCTTTAACACCACATCAGTTTCTTCAGGCAGACAAAACCGAAGGCAGTCTCCTGATTTTCCATAGCTATTTCTCATCCCTGAGACAGCAAGTGTGACTTCGACACAGATGTCACAGAAAAGCCACCCGCCCCCAGCTCTCTCTGTTAAAGCCCAACGCGCCTGTCCTACTCTGATCAAGGTTTTTCTTGAGGGGGATGTTGGCAAAAACAGAATCCAGAAGGCTCGCTCACTTTCAGTGCAAAGAGAGATTCCCAGCTCTTCTCATAGGAAAATGCAAGCTTGCACTGAAAGGTTTCTGCAGGACCTACCTTGTAAACGAAATGAGATTAGTAACAAAGTTTTTG
>JAAGAY010003027.1:0-13833 GCA_011801015.1 Ardeotis arabs
CCCACGGGTGACTCTGGGTTGCAGGGCCGCCCGCAGAGACGCCGCCGGTCCGCGGCTCCGTCGCGGCTACCTGCCGCCCCCCACCCCAGCCGGGCAGCGCCGGGATTTTCGCCGCCGCAGCCGCCACCGCGGCGTCCCGCCCCGACGTGGCTCCGCCGTGGTGTGGCGGCCCCCGCTGCTGCTGCTGCTGCTGCTGCTGCTGCCGCCGCTGCCCCGCTGCCGCCGCCCGCCCCGCCGACCCTGCGGCCGCCGCGACCGGCCCTGGGGCTGCGGCTGGGGCTGGAGCCGGGGCCGCTCCGGCGGCGGCCCCGGCGGCGGCGGCCGCCGCGGCTCCTCCTCCTCCTCCGCCTCCTCCACGGCCACCGCCGCCGCGGGGCCCTAAAGCCGCCCGGCTCAAGAGGATGGTACGGCTGGCGGCCGAGCTGCTGCTGCTGCTGGGGCTCCTCCTGCTCACCTTGCACATCACCGTGCTGCGGGGCGGCGGCGAGCCCCACGCCCCCACGGGCACCGGCAACCACAGCCAGCGGCAGGTGAGTGCCGCCCCCCCCGCCTCCCTCCCTCCACTGACCATCACCTGCCTCCCCCGAGGGCTTCGCACCTGCCTCGGCCGCGGCCCCGTTCCGCCGGTCCCGAACCCGCAGCACCGGGGGTTGGGGCTTTCTTCTTGCCTTTCGGGTTTGCACCCCTTCAGGGGACAGAGGTGGGAAAGGGCTGAGCTGCGCCCCGGTGTTTCTGACACCGCGTTGGAGGCGTCGGGGCGGCTCCCGCAGGCGCTGCTGGCACATGGCGGGCGGGTCGCGGTCGACGACGGCCATCGCACCTGGGCAGGGCTGTGTCAGACCCAGGGCCTCCCTCGCCAGGATGCAGCGCTCCCCTGGGCGAGAGGGGACCAAACAGGTGTGTGGCGTTGGGAAATGTGGCAACAAAATGCATAGCATTCCTCGGATGGCATCAAGAGAAGCGTAGAGATATTCAGTCCTGAAACAGCCAAGAAACAAGGTGTAGATGCTTGTGACCGTGAAGGACAAGGATTATGACCCACTCAGCCTGTTCCAGTCCCCTGATCCCATGAAACCGCCAGCGAATTATGCCCGGCGGAGGTAAAGAACTTTTTACTTCTGTTTCCTTATTTTTGCAGTTGATTCTTTTTTACTTGGTATTGCATGTTGCCGTTCATTTAAAACGGTTGGACACAGTGATAAAAGCTGCAGAATCATCAAAATCCTCAGGTCAGTTGTGTTTGCCCTGACCCAACTTTTTTTTTCCGCTGTATCCAACTGTTAAAGAAAAATCAACCGCCAAATCGTGCAAAGAACTGACAGAAAATGTATAATCATTATCACCATAAATTTACATAAACCCCGTTGTCATCTCGGAAAGAATCATAGTACCAGCAGCACACATTTCTCTGAGGCACGCGGAAAAATAAGGAGAGTGCAGGCTGTAATGATCACTCTGCATGGGGTCCCCGGCTGGTGGTCCACGAAGTGAAACCACTAGCTACAGGAGGGAGCCCGGATCTGCAGGCACAACATCCCAGTCACAAACTGGAATCAGGTCCTCTTAACTCAGAAAACCTCCTGTTGAACTTGGTGGGAGTCCCGCTCGGGAGTGCGAGGCCGCGTGCTCTTTGAGCTGCAGTTTTATCGCCGGCTTGACATTCCAGGATGGTTTTTTTAATATCTTCAAGATTTCTGGTAATAATGTTTTATAAATGATGCTTTCTTTCCTCATGGGCACTTGAAATGCCTTTTAAAATGATGTTCCTTGGAAAAGTAAATTTGGAGAGGTTTTTTATGAGGTGTTTGCTATCATTAGAATAACCCCGAATTTGCCTTTTCTTGACAGGCTTGTAACGTAATGAGGGAAACATCTGGGCAAGTGGGAACTCTGGGTGATGCCATTTCCCCAAGGACCTCTTTTTAGAGCACTATTGTAAGGTTAGGGGGAAACAAGAGGAAAATAATCTTCAGATAATTATCCTAGAGTATTATCATTGTAGTTCGCTGTCTTGTGAAAATCTGTTGATTGTTGAGTTAAAGAATTTTTTTCTGTCCGGTGATTTTTTACAGATAACTTCATAAAACTCTGTGCCTTTAAGCATCATGATAGCTTTAGCAGTTCGTATTTTCATCATGTTTTGCCATTTGTAGAATTGAAATTTTTATATATTTCCCAGCTGAATTGATTCTGCAGTTATGTATTTGAGTGTGTCTGCACAAGACATTATGGGAGGAAAGTGTATTGATTAGAGCAATCAGTTAAACAGATGGAAGTCTATCAATTTTTTGGTTTTACAACTTTCATGGATTCTACTGCGAGCTGGAAAATACTGTCACCTGCTTTAGAAAATTGTACTCTGACAGGCAGATGCTTCCATTCAGAGCATCACAATATAGATCTCAACGGTAAGTTTGCACTGAGATCTTCAGATTTTGGGATTTCTTGGGCTGTCATTGTGGCACGTCCTGAAGTGAAATGCAGAATCCTAGCGCATTGCATTCCCAGGTAAAGAATCAATGTGGAAAGCAAAACTGCACAAAGCCAGATTTATTGGTATAAGCAAATAGAAATCTCTCGGGTTGCTGTCGCTTATACTGAAAAAAAAGAAAAATCTATTGCTTTTTCTGTCTTGGTGCGTCTGTGGAGAGAAATGATTGTGAGAAGCGATTAGGTCGGTGTTTCATTTGATGAAATTTCATTTGATGAAGTCTGTTGTGCACATTGTGGCAAATCCAGGAAAGAGTAATCTTTGCAGCAACTGTTTGTAGATGTATTTTGACAAGGCAAATTTATATACAAACAAACTGACTATTATAAAACGTAGAGTACGGTATTTTAGGACTTTGGCAGTCTGTTTGCAAAAATGAAGTGGTCAGAACTTGGCTCTGTGCATCTGAAAGAAAATCTGAAGTGTTAGTCTTAGTTCAAAAAAAACCCCACCAACCCCAAACCCCAAAAACTTAGCACATCCTTGAGCGTTTTTTATATTAAAAGGATTCAGGAGCAATCTCTAGTAATCTTAAAATATTGTCGGAGATTTTAGTAGTCTAAAACACAGACGTGGATGCATTTGAAGTCTGACTGATTAAGAGAGGAAGAGCTTCTCTTTCTCCCATCCCTTGGTCCTTCAAATGAAGGAAAGATTTTGGAGGATAGGTTTTGATTTCTTTTGGTCTAGTTGTTGATTAGACTGATAGATTAAAGAAATCCAGAAAAAAAACTTCCATCCTAAAATTAAACAAGCTATGCCATCCTCCCTCTTACTTTTACTTTTGATGCCCTTCCCCATACTGTGCATGTCTCTTTGAGTTCCCAGATGTCTGGGATCGTGTCGTGCCGCTGTGACTGGCTGTTACGGAGCAGCAGTGAGGAGAAAATCCCGATGTACTCTTCAGGATGGGTGAGATACGGGCACAGACGTCCTCAGTTCACTGCTGCAGAAAGAGGCACTGGTCTTCGGTATTGCTGCAGTTTCATGCTGCTGTTAGAACTGGTTTGTGGTGGTGTAAACTGAGGTGAAGTGGGAAATCCAGATTTGAGTTGTAAAATATCTCGCAATTTTGAGTTATGAGAAGGAATCAGCCTTTTGTTTCTCAGTCAGATTTTATTCCCTCCTTCCATCTCTACTGAAGGAAAAAAGGAGAATTGCAGGGTGCAGGGGGAGATTTTTATTTTACTGGTGAGAACTCTATTAGGTATAATTTCGTTATCTTCCAGAAACTATTGTGGAGTAGATTTATGAGGTAAATAAGTACAAACTTTTGCTTCTGAATAAGAGCAAGTGAAACTATATTAAGTGATGGAAAAATGCTGCTTGGGTATGTTTTTATCTTTTTACATAGTTCTAAAATGAAAGGAAGGCTTGAACATAAATTTTGGAAGACATTTGTCATACTTTACGATGCTCTAAAATCTGTGCTTTCATTCTGAGAGAAAATATTTCAAGTTTATTCCCATCACTTCTAATTTTTCCGTAGCAGGCCTTGCGCACCAAGAAAAACAGTGTTCCCACACCAAGAAAAATGACCTTGTAAAATGTAGTAACAGAGCCACCAACAATATACGCCATAGCACATGAAGTCAGATTCTCCACTGCGGTACTTGCAGCAGTATTACATTAGCGTGAACCTCAGAGGTTGTGCATAAAGCTGGAGCCGTGTAAGAGAACGTAATTTGAAAAGAAGCACAATGCTGTAAACAGCTTTTTACTTTTAATCTCCTTGCTCCTGTCCTTGCCCCCCTCCTCAGTAAGCATGCAAGCAATTACAGCGTGTCAGAAGCCTTTAAGCCCAACCAGAAGAAACACATTCCGCTGCTTACAAACGGTTGCACAAGAGTCGCTCTCCAAGCCGCGTGAGGAGTCCTGTACAGGGCTGAGCTCTTCATTTTCTCCTCAGATCCATGGCTCAACGTGATGAGAAGTTCAGAAACAACGTGCTGCCTGTTACCTTCACTAGGATGCATTTCGGTCTTTTTAAGGTCGCTGAGTTCCTGCTGCCCCTTGTTCTGGATTCAGGCAAATGGCAAAATGATCTCCAGTCAGATACAGCGGCGTATTTTGGCTTCCTGGCTTCCTCAGTCTAAGTAGGACTCAAGCTGTTTACTTTGAGATAGTTTTAGACTGAGTTTTTTAAAGCTTATTTGAGCTCTGGAGCTTTACGTTCAGTTAGTTTTGCATTCATGTTTTTCAGACTGCCCTTAGCCTGTATATGATGCCAATAAGTGGATGTACATCGCGTATTTAATACAGGCACTAAATCCTTCTCTGCCTTAGAAGCAGTTTATGGATTACACAAATAACTTTCAGAGCAGGTGGCTTGTGAATGAAGCAAGCCAGTTCTCTGAAAACCAAAACCTCTTTCGGTGAGGTTGTTACCCATCACAGAGGACGCTCTGTTTCGTGCTTTTTGACAGTGATGGTAAAACCTGCTCTGTTCTCAGCAGGCTTTGCTGTGTAGGTTCTTAGCTAAAGCTCGCCCTCACCATTAGCATATGTTCTTCCAGTTACGCACGGAGCTTTACCAGTGACTTACACCATGTGCAGTTCATTCTTTCATCTCCCAAGGGACAGAATTATGTATGCTCTTTAGTGGTTTTGCTAGTGGGCTGTGGCTTGTTCCAGGATCTGGGGGGAAGGAAGGATGATTAGCCTTTCCTGTACTGCTGCTGTGTGCATGGAAGCAAAGGATAAAACAGGAAACAAGGGTGAGGGAGGGAAACCGCTGAGTTGAGCGTTTGCTGTTGTCTGTGGCTCCCAGGAGAGATTCTTCCACCTTCCAAACTGGCTCCAGGAAAACTCCAGAAAGTATTAGAATCATAGAATGGTTTGGGTTGGAAGGGACCTTCAAAAGTCATCTAGCCCAAACCCCCTGCAAGGAGCAGGGACATCTCCAACCAGATCAGGTTGCTCGGAGCCTCATCCAACCTGGCCTTGAACGTTTCCAGGGATGGGTCATCCACCACCTCTCTGGGCAACCTGTGCCAGTGCTCTACAACCCTCAGTGTAAAAATTTTTTTCCTAATATCTAATCTAAATCTACCTCCCTCTATTTTAAAACCATTACCCCTTGTCCTGTCACAACAGGCCCTACTGAACTGTCTTTCCCCTCTTTTCTGTAGGCCCCTTGAGGTACTGTTACAATACTTTTGAGTTATCCTTGTAGTTCAGCTTTATAGGTTTTAGTTTTTGTAACAGCTAGATGATCTAGACAACAATTTTTTTTTTTGTATGAAAAAAAACAGTCTATGTAATCCTAAATTCATTCTGGGCCATCATGGTGGCTTTATGTCCATTGCCGTGGGCCTAGAGCCAGACACAAATCACAGTGACTGCTATGGGGCAGAGGCCCCAGAGATATTCGTGCTTTTGCTTTTCTCATCTCTCAGTCCATCCTTACCTGTGGGGCTGTGTGTGGGGGGAGCGTGGTTACAGGGAAGCCTGCTAACATGTGGTTCTGAGCCCTGTGGTGGTCGGGCAGCTGACTCGTGGTGGTGAGCTGAGTGGTAGGTTTGAGTCTGGTTCCTGAGAAGATCTAATGATCACCTGTGATGACAATGAGAGTAGAGAGACAAGGCATGGGTACATAGAGATCATGGAAGGAGCTGGGTTGGTACTTATGTTGGTTCATCTAACTTGGACAGTCAGCACTTGTTCTGGAGTAGCTTTTATTTTGTGGTCTTTGTTGATCATGTAAAGAGAAGTTTGTTCTGCGTAGGAAGGACACAGCTGGTCCATCACAGCTACAACAGCCGCATGACAGCGGTACAACCACACTGCTACTGACCCCTCGCTGTTATCTGATGGGCACAAAAATCTCTCCTCCACTCCTCCGGCTTCCATTGTCAGCTCTTAGGTTCTGTCACAACTCCCCGCTCTGTCCTTCCTTAATGCCAGCTGTCCACAAAAAAAGGAATCCCAGAGCTGAAACTCTGCTGTTGGTCTGTATGACCTCAACAATTTCATCACCGTTTTGCTGTCTGGAGCTGGTCACTGTGTACTCCCTTGTGACTTTAACATACATGTTATGACCTGCTAATAGGTAACCCAGCCCCAGTACTTCAGCACGCTAAGCTTTTTGACACCTTGCTCTGCCGTGGAATTCTTTTGTTGCTGGAGACACATCTGTTTAACCAATCCGGGTTACATTAAATGTAAATTTAGAACCATGTTTTGAATTCAGCAATTGTTCTTTTGTCTCTGCTCATATCTACTACATCTGTATATTAATAATCAATGCCTTATTGTTCCAAAATGGGGGAAAATGCCTTCAAAGAAAACAAAGGACAATGAAAGAATTATTGATTAGGTGACAACTCCGGCTGTGTTGTGTCACAGCATCTGAAAACTTTACAGAAAGTGAAGTGCAGAGGACAGCAGTGCACAGAATGCACGAGGAAGTTATTTTGCCGTACTTTTTTCCATTGCATTCTTCTGAGTCATCACTTTAAAATCTTGACATGCATGCGTACTTAAAATACATATGCAGACAATGTAGGTGTTTCCTTACACAAACATAAACTAAAAAATTGAAGCAATGTAGGGTTTTTGGACTTATATCCTGAAAGGATAGCGATAGACAAGATTTAGCAGCTTTGGCAGGTTTAATCTTCTGAGTTGGTTGCTTTCTGCTCCTCTGTGCGTTTTGTCAGCCTTCCTTGCAAACAAGTGTGGTGGTACCCAGGTGTGCCTCATTTCTTCTGATCACGTGTTGTTTAGGTTTGTTTGGCGTCGGTGATGATTCTTACCTTGCTGTCTGCTTTAAGACTACGCTACTTAAAAGCTCTTTGAGTTGACTGAGTGATAGCCTCCATAAAAGATGCTTATTTAAAACATTGTTTTTCAGTGGTAGCAGAGCTAGCTCACTGATGCATTTTACTTTTTATTTTATTTTTTTAAAGGTGAAGCTCTTTGAGGTTGAGATTCTGTTGTTATGTTGTTGCTTGTATACAGTGTGTAGCGTAATAGGTCTCCAGGCCTGAATGGAGGCTGTAAGCACTGTCACAAACGAAAAACGAAGTGATAAATTAGAGCAGAAAAATACAAAGTGCTTTAGTAAGTTGCAAAAGGAAGCATTAAATGATGCGATGATTATCGCTGCACTTTAATACCAATTGTGCCTCCAGGATATGGATTTTACAGTTTTGAAGACAGAAAATGCCAGGCTGAATTCAGAGTCCAAAGCTTAGAGTTGAGTAACATTTCCAATAAATTGATTCATGAGCTTATTGATACATCAGTAAGAGCAGGATGTTATCAGTGTTGGTATTTCCATGGACTTTCATTTTGAAATATGAGAAAAAGAAAGAAAACAAAGTAAAACATAACTTGTTATTGTCGTAAGTGATGGCTTGCTACAGCAGTGGGTTGTATAAGAGCTGGTCAGAGGAGCTGGTGTGGCGGTACTGGTAAGCGGTTCCTTTATCCTTTTGCCCTTATTTTTGTGTGCTTGGTGAAGTGATAACAATGGGTCATAATTTTTTATTCCTCCTTTTAGCAGGCAGGAGGATAGAAGCAGGCCTGGATTGTTCACCTCTGAGCTCTTGTAGAGTAATGGCTAGTTGAGTGCTTTTGATCTTACAGAAGTGCTCATAATGGTGAGAAAGGAAAATCGGAGGTGAAATCTTTCTCTCGCTAGTTTTGGTGGAGTCAGTCCATGTTGAAAGGCAGGAGAAATTCAAACGTCCTTGGCTTTTACGCTTCCGTGCTAGACCTCCATTCTGAGTGTGTTTAGATTGACTTTGCTCCACTGACTTTCACAAAGCAAGACGAGTCAATGACTTGTGTCAGCTGCAGACCCAGCCAAAGTTCCTCTTGGGTTGGAATCTTTCACAGCTCAGTTTTTCTACAGAACTGATATGCGCGTAACACACATAATCTGGATGTCCACCCATGAAGACGAGCTAGGCTTTAGCGTGTGGCTTTCCTCAGATTGTATGAATTCCTTTCCATCCATTATGTTTCATTGTTAGCATCATACGCACTGAAAAATCCTGGACTGCTCTGTTCCACAGTAGCTCCTCTTCCTCAGAAAGATTGAAATTTCCTCTTTGCCTGCATGGCTGTTGAGATCAGTACTTGTGACAATACCATTATGAGTACAGTGTAAGTGTCTATTAAACCCATCCAAATAATGTACAACGTCTTGTCCCACCACTGCTTACAGTTCCACTCTAAAAAAAGGTGGATTCCTCCCTTCTAAGGAACAGTTACGGAGTCAGTGCTGTCCATGGGTCAGCTTTGACTTCCAGAAAGCTTCCTTCAGGCATCTTGCCTTTGCATTCCCGTTGAGTTGGGCGTTCAGGTATTGAACAAGTGAACACTGTCATTGAAACACCTGCCTTGTACCTGCCAGGGAAGGCTGAGTAGGAGGTGAGGTCCTTGCACCAGAAGGTCTATGCCGTAGGCTTCAATGGAATGAGGAGGTGACTGACAACAGAGCATAGTGGAAGGGAAAGAGAAGAGAAGAGGACCCAGCGATAAGACACCTTTTTTTTGGAAGCTGGTGCTTCAAAAGTTAGTCATATAGCTTTGGTATCTTTCTTGCCTTAGAAGAAAGCCAATAGCAGGAGGTTTTGCCATGAGAAAACCAAAATTATTCCACTGGAACCAGCCACCTAAGATTACTATAGGTGTAACAAAATATAAATTTGCTTGGTTTTTATCTGCCACATGTATCAGTGTAGGATTTTAAAATCAGTATGAACTTGATCTAGATATAACATTAGTAATCAGATATTTACTAATGTCTGTTTGCACAATTTACCCAAAGAAACAAAAAGAATTAATAGTTTAAATGATTTAAAAGAGAAACATCATTATATTGAAGGATAATTTATTTAAAAATAAAAACCTTAAGTAGCTAGCATGAATTCTGTAACACCCCAGTATACTCACGTCCCACATCGTATGAGTTGCTTGTACGCTTTTTAGTTTCATAGCAAGAAGTTTTTTAGCATCTATTTAGCAACACAGCAGCACGAAACCTGTCCCTGTCTGTAATGTCTACAGATACAACTCTCATCTGAAAGCGTCTCGTGGAACTACCTCATAATCAGGCTGGAGTTGTTTAAGATGCAGCGTATATATTGGCATTTTGTGCCGCCGATTTTAAGATTCTCTGGGCTGAAGAAGTCTGTAAAGGTTCACTGCACAGAGCAGGCTGTAACAAAGCAGTTAATGATTCTTGTGACATGAATGCTGCCATTTCAGTTTATTTGAATGACACTGGCATTCTGTCTCAAATATATCACTTTTTATTAGTTTTTTTTTTTTTAAGCCAACTAGATATTAGGCATGGGTATGCATCTTAGCTAAACTATAACCTAGCCAGTCCTTGCCTTTTGCACCGGAGAGTGCCCGGAGTTTTTCAAAACACGTAACCACAGTGATATTTTTATAAAGGAATGTTCACCTCATGGGATTTTTTTAAGGTGTTCTATTTTTTTTTTCCAAGTTACAGCTTCACTTTATTGTACATGATGTCCAATAAAAAAGATATATGTCTGTGATTGGACTTTGAAAAAGGGCCACGCTGCCTATTCCATTTAAAGGGAATGAAGTCAAGCAGTAAATTTGCTGGTCGCCCTTTTCATATTGACTGTATCTCGGCCAGCAGTTGGTCTTTGATGTTGTAACAATAGAGCAAAGGCAGAGGAGGAGGAGGATTAGGACCTCCATAATATAAAAACAAGTCTGCATTCATCATGATTTTTATAGAGCACAGTCCATGTCGATTGGAGGTTTGCAGCATAGACTCAATGGTCTGCAGAACAGTGCAGCAATCTTAACATTTGCAGGTGGTTTACAATTCATCCATCATGACTGCTGCCATCTCTTCTTAATTCAGAGTTTGTTTAGGCTTTCAGCATTTGACTTGTTCTATCTTATTCCTTCCTACAATAAGAAAACAGATGTATGTCAGGATAGAGCTTCTGGAGTATCATTTTCCTTTACAGGGGTTGATTGTTGTGTTATTTATGAAAGGCTTGCTGCAGCTGGCCAGTAGAGTATCATCTATTCCTCATCTTGTGCTTTGGAGTCCAAGCTTTTATTAGGAAAGAATAGAGGGGTTGATATGTATATGTCTAACATTTGTGAAAATATATATCAAAAGGGAACCTAGGGCAGCCGCACTATGCCTGTGTCTTCGGGCGTCCTGGAACAATAGCGCCGAAGGTTTCACATGAACTTTTTAGCCTGATGGAGTCCTGGAGCTTTTGATGTGCATTTAAATGCTAGCAGCGCCGGCTTTTGATCAAAACATGCAGGAGGAAAAGGGTCGTCCACTTCAGGAAAATGTGTGAGGTACCAAGTTGCACTAAGTGCTAGTGGGAGTGGACAGACTTTGAATTGCGAGTGGAGCTTGGAAAGAGCTGGATAATCTGTGATGCGCTGTTGTAGCCCTGTGTGTAATGTTGCAGATGTGGAAGGCAGGACGAATGGAGCATTCCCAGAGACGCGACAATGGCAGCAGCAATGAGCTCAGTGCAAGTGGAGCCCAAGGGCAGCTTTTAGGAGACCATCTGGAGATGCACCAGGTGAAATTACTTTACTGCACCCAATTTCAGTGGCTCTTGCTTAAGGCATGACCCTGAAGTGTCCTGACAAGGCAGAACACCTGGAAGCTTCTCTACCAGACTCCAAAGACACCTGACCCAAGGAAGCGAAAGGAGGAAGAAAGATGCCAATCTGTAGGGCATTTGACAGTTCAGGACTTGATTTAGGGTTGGATTGTTGCCTTCTGGGTGTTCCAATTAGATCTGTGAGTCCAAACTGATGAACAAGTCACCGCTTGCCAGCTGAGCTGTGGTAGCTCCTTAGATATCATATCCCACCTTCATCCCACAACAAAATACGAGGTGATTTTAAAATTTATCAGCAAGTCAGCACTGAGCAAACAAATCCTGCCTGGGGCTCTTACCAGGGTGACTGTGTCTGTCCTTAGACAATGCACTCCAAGATATCGGTGGTCACCAAACACACAGCTCTTCAGTGAGGAATCTGTTCTTTTATTTAACGTCAGCGATGATGGCCATTAAAAAGGCAACATCTGGTGCAGAAAATGCACACATGCTATTTTTGCACTCTGCTGTATGTCTCCTTCATCAGGCCCAGATACAGCAGTATCTTAACTGTTTCTGCTGTTCCCAGTATGCCAGCTGATGAAAGCAAGCTATGTGAGGCTTAGCCAGTATAAGATGGGAGTTCTGGCCAGTTAGAGGCAACACCTAGTGCTTAAAAGAGTTTGCCCTTGAGGGATCAATAGCTCTGAAAAAGCTGCTGAATCCTTCAGTGGCAGTGAATTTGATTCTTGCTCTTCTTTGATCCAGCATTCCTGGCTTTTTGAATAATGTAAATCAGAGCTGCCGTTCTCACCTACCCATCCCTCTTTCTTCCTCTGCTGTCTCTCTCCTAAGAGGATCATTTTTTCATCTTCTTAGGAAGATCGCTGTGACGGTCTTAATATAAAAATAAAATGAACGAATTATTTGCATAACATCCGAGAAAGGGCCAGATTAATACCACCTCTGATTTCTTTTTTCTTTATCCTATTTAAGTCTTCCCACAATAAAATACAAGAGGAGTTTGCAGCTGAAATGATGTGTTTGCACACATATGGACTAAGGGGGGAAAAGAGCTGTAAATGCCAATTCCCCGATACACGCTGCTGCTGTTCATAAAAGGAGCTGCAATTACATTGGAATCGGGTTATAAACCCCATAATAAACCCCATAACACTCCCGTGACAATGATTGCAGTAGGAGCCATACGAAGGGAAAAGATATGTGTTTATCTCTTCAAGCTGGAAGTGAGTCCCGTGCCACAGCCTACCAGGGAACGCTCTCCCAACCGGCTCTGCCGTGTGTCCGCTGGATGCGCGTTGGAATCTCTCTCCGTACAGGAGCAGCTCTCCCTGGGATCTGGCGTAGCAGGTAGGGTCCCGTCTCTGTTCCTCTGACAGAGGAGGTGAGGGTATCTCAAACCTGAACTGCTTATCTTTCCTCTCCTACCTTGCTGCTGCATCTGGCTGCTGGGACTAATCGAAAGATGGGTTTGGCCTGCTCCCTACAGTTTATTGTCAGTGGCGTCTGGGTGGCTTCAGGCACATGCTAGGAGTATAACGAGCTTGAAAAAATAAAACCATTTGTCCTAAAAATAGCTCAGAACTAACTAGTGATCATGGGGCGGAGGGGAGACAGAAATGAAGATATTTTCACGTAAGTGTCAGATTCAAAAGCATCTGCCTTGTTCAGTGCATGTATGGTATTCATTTCCTGTCTGCAGTCGATTGGAATGCCCCCCGAGTCGTTTGAAATTGAAAATCGAGTCATGCTTCTTTAATCAGCTCTAGGAAATAGCCCCCCTCCCTTACTGTTCTAAGAAAATTTATATATACATGCGTAGAATTCATAATGCGAAAAGGCCACACTTCTCTCCAGGACAAATCCTTTCTCTCTCCCCTCTTGAAGAGAGAAGGGTCTTCACGTTGTCTTGTCGCGCGTACTGCTTGCTCTTCTTCCCCATAGTGTCACTGGAGGGAGGCCTTTCTCCTGTCTATCTGCTTCCTCTCCTTTCCTTCTCTTCTTCTGTCACTAGGGCAGTTCACGGAGATGTAGAGAGAGGGCATAATGTCCGCTGCCGACGTTGCGATAGACAAATAAGATCGTTATTGTACAGATGCCATTTATGCTAATGACTTCCAGTTGCTCCTGTATCAGTCTCCGAAGTTTTCTAAATGGAGAAGGGTAGAACTCTACACACAGGCTTGAAAGAAGGCTTCGCTGCAGGAGCAGAGGTGCGTGGTCCTGAGGCAGCCGCTCGGATTTCTGCTGCTGTGTTGCCGTAAGCTCCTGGGTGTAGTAACCACCCCTTCCAGGGAGGCGCACAGTTGGTGCGTAGATATTGAACGTAAACAGCCGCTGCCTTTCCTCTGCCTTCACCCTCTAACTTCCATCAGAAGTAAAACGAGCACTGGCGGGGAAGGCAGCCGAGGGAGGGTCGAGTAAATTATCTCGCAGTGATTTGATGCCGTGTATGTTTTGAGCATCAAGACTTGAGTGATTTGCCTTTTTTCAGGCACAGAAGTAGTATTGCCAGAAGCACAGGAAACATCATGTTTTTGGAATATAACACTTGTCTGCTTTCTTGCTTTCCCGTTATTAGCTTTTGCTTATGTGGTGAAGTCATCATGTAACTTTTAGTCCGCAGGGACTAAACACTTTCTAGTCTCTAAAAACATCTGCCAGCTAACACAGCCGGAGTCACAGACGCTTTTGAAAGCGGAGGGTGGATATTCAGTGGCATATGAGAGGGAGACACAGAGGCTGGGA
>JAAGAY010003028.1:0-12000 GCA_011801015.1 Ardeotis arabs
TTGGACATTAGGAAAAAAATTTTCACAATGAGAGTTGTAGAACACTGGAACAGGTTGCCCAGAGAGGTGGTGGATGCCCCATCCCTGGAAACATTCAAGGCCAGGTTGGATGGGGCTCTGAGCAACCTGATCTAGTGGGGGATGTCCCTGCTCCTTGCAGGGGGGTTGGACTAGATGACCTTTGAAGGTCCCTTCCAACCCTAACCATTCTATGATTCTATTCTGTGATTCTATGAACTGCACTGAGGCATGTACACAAGGAAATTCTAGGCAGGTTTAGTGAAAAAAAAAAAAATAACTATGATACCTTAAAAACATACTTTTTGAAACTTGGAATTTCTCATTACAGACTAAATAAATATATTACAAGTGTGAACTTTAATAATCTGTCAATGTTGGTGCCACACATATTTTAATAAACTCTTAATAGAGCCATAAATAATCATCAATCAAAACTCTATTGAATACCTGGAACACACTTTTCATGGACATTTTTTGTAACCGAATAATAATCTACCCATAGAGAGAGAAATTTCTGCTACATGATATTATAATTCATACTAATCATGGTTTACTCTTAAAGATGAAACAAATAAACCCTCTGGCTTTTTGAAATCTTTTGCTAGGGCAAAATGAAGCACACTTAAATACCCTAAATTTTCAGTCTGGTAGATATTCGGACTTTTACGTGCTTTGCTGATTTAGATCCATATGAATAAACAGTACCTTTTCCTTTTTTTTTAAGTAAGCCCACTAGTTTCTGCACAGTTTTTCCTTTGACAAATTATGGAAAAAAATGCCAAGTATTTTTGCTGTAGTTTGAAGTCTGTAGGTGGTTACTCCCTCTCCCCTCTATGTATCTGTGTAGCAGCTTTGAATTTTTTTCATAGAACAGAAACATCTGTTGATAGTCTAGAAAAATTTCTGAGAAAAGGAAACAATGAAGGAAATTATCTTCTGCTGGCAGCACATCAGAGGGAAGCAGATTATGCTTTTCAGAGCAGACTGCAAGCCCTTTGCCCCAATCACTCATCTTTCTCAGGATTAAACTATTAAATCATAATTAACTTGCTTTGTACACTCTGCATAAATTCCATCATGGATAGTGCTTTGTAAAGTAAAGTTAAAGATGGAAGCACACAGGAAATCTCCCTTGATCCAAGCTGCGATTCTACGTTCATAGAATCATAGAATCATAGAATCATAGAATGGTTAGAGTTGGAAGGGACCTTCAAAGGTCATCTAGTCCAACTCCTTGTCCTATCACAACAGGCCCTACTGAACAGCCTCTCCTCATCTTTCTTGTAGGCCCCTTTGAGGTACTGGAAGGCCGCTATCAGGTCTCCCCAGAGCCTCCTCTTCTCCAGGCTGAACAGCCCCAACTCTCTCAGCCTGTCCTCATAGGAAAGGTGCTCCAGCCGTCTTATCATCTTCATGGCCCTCCTCTGGACCTTCTCCAACTGGTCCATGTCCTTCTTATGTTGGGGGCTCCAGAACTGGACACAGTACTCCAGGTGGGGTCTCACCAGGGCAGAATAGAGGGGGAGAATCATCTCCCTCGACCTGCTGGCCTAAATTGCTAAATAAATTCCTGCCCAGAACTGATTTTTGGATGTATGGGAGCCACACAGATGCAGAAGACTATAATCTGTGGAAACAGATGCAGATTACAGAAGACTATAACCTGTGTACAATAGATTATAGTCTTCTATAATCTCTGTACAAATGCAGAAAATTATAACCTATGAAAACTAGAATACTAGTGTCATTTTAAACATGGATCAAATCCAGCTCACGTTCTCACCTGTCATATTATTTCTCACACTAATATATGATTAATGTGAGTAAAATGTTGAGAATTTCCCTCCATATCTCTGGAGTTGATTTACAATATACTCAGTGGAGTTCACATCTATCTAATTCCACTTGAAGCAAAGCTAAAAGAAAATTATTTATTTTTCAGAGTCAAAGAAATTGGAAGTGCTAGATTTGTTATTACCACAAAGCACCAAGAATTCTGCCCTGATGTGCATTGACATTGTGCTCTCTGTGAGACAAGATCACATAATGAAACAGCAGTGGCATTTAACCATTCGCTTTCATATACTCAAATGTGTGGGTCATTCCCTTAATGTTTTCTCAGAGTGCAAACTCCTAATTTAAAATAAGAATAGCCTTCCTCCCTCCCTATTGTATGCAATTGTAGCAAGATGTCCCTTACTGCATCTTCAAGGAATTTTTACCTCAAAGCCGCATTACTGCAGCTTGAATGACCAAACTAATGACATTAATGAGGGATCTCAGTGTGGTCTGTTACATCTCAATGAGGGAAGCCAACAGACCAATGTTTGTGTCAGGGCTAGGGGAAGCTGGACCAGTCCTTGGTGAAGGCTTTTGTTCTACACCATGGTGCAGATGAAGAGCAAGAAGGGCCTGAGACAGCCTCATCTCTGCCCCTGTCTTCAGGTTGCAGAACAGGACGAGGAGACCATGTGGTAGATGTAGAGAGATGCTGCTGGGAAAGGAACCAGGAATCTCTTTTTCCTTCCCGTCATCAAGGAAATTGCTCTTTGACATCCAAATGCAATGTGTGTGCTGCCTAAAGGTTTAGACATTTCTGTTGGGTTGGCATAACACCAGCCCTGTTTCCTCAAAAAAACAAGTCACAGCAGGGAAGAAACAAAGGATTTGCAATTCAGCTAAACCTGAAAGGAATTTCAGTGAAAAAAAAAGAAAGAAGAGCTGTATAACCAGGAGGCTTTGTCCCTGCCATGTGAGAGGCTCTGCATACTGGAAGGGGGATCTTAGGAGGTCCTCCAAAAAAATGGTTGCCATTATTTTTCTTACTGGAAAATATCTGGCAACCAAACTAAAGCATCCTACTAGCTCCTCTGTAATGTCAATATATTCAGGCTATATGCATAATACTTACCTATCTGGAAACGGAGGAATATGAGACTCCAGATTTGTGTGGACAAACACCCTGAAGCCCTTCCCTGTCTCTTCATTCTAGCCCAGAAAACATTAGCAAGATGACAGTTTTGCTGACAAGCTCTTAGATGTATCCAATATATTTGTCATTGGGTTGTCATGTGTGTTACCCAATATCTAAGAAACAGTGTTTTTAGTAGAGATATTATTTCAGTTATGTCAATGATAAAGATAGCATTTCCTTTGCAGGTTTGAAGACTAGTAAACCTGGATCAGATACCTTGATAAATGGTTTTCAACTGGTTTTAATCCATGAATCCCTAAACATTTTCCACAGGGGAACAGGTTCTGGCATCACACAGAGACCTGCTGATGGGAGGCAATAGAGTTTCCACCTGACCATAAAAATAGTTCACAGGACCCTTCTTTGAAGACCCTGCTCTAGAATGACCTTCTGAATAACATAGGTTAAATAATTGCACCTCAAGACATCTGCATCAAATTCACAACTTCTGGATAAGCTTCATAACACCACGTAAAAAGAAGCTTGGGATTTAAATATTTCAGTGGCAGAGAACCATCCACACCCTTGACAAATCCGTTCCCATAATTCAAAACTGTGTTTGCTTCATGGATTGAATCTGTTTAGCATTGACTTCAACCCACTGCACTTACTTGTGCTTTTGTGTGAGAGACTAAAAGCCCTCTGTTATCAGATAACCTTTGATTATGGTGATACCTCAGAGAGGCCAAGATCAATTCACCTCTCAATCTTTTCTTTGATAAATAAAATAAATCAAACTTCTGAGTACTGTTGCTAAAAGGTACCACTCAAAATTTCAGATTTTTCTTCTCTGAACTCCTTCCAAGCAGATAATGTCCTTTGTAAGGCACAAAGAAACACCAGAGCTGGAGTCAGTAATCTAGCAATGGTCCCACAGGCTACACCTATATTGCCAAATAAAAGCCAGAGACAAATCTCCAGTCCTGAGGCCACATGGTCCCATCCACACTGCTCACACCCACACAGCTTAGCATTAGAGGAGAATGGATCGAGAGCAGCCCTGAGGAGAAGGACTTGCAAGTGCTGGTCAACAAGAAGCTCAACATGAGCCGGCAGTGTGCCCTTGCGGCCCAGAAGGCCAACTGCATCCTGGGCTGCATCAAGAGGAGCGTGGCCAGCAGGTCGAGGGAGGTGATTCTCCCCCTCTACTCTGCCCTGGTGAGACCCCACCTAGAGTACTGTGTCCAGTTCTGGAGCCCCCAACATAAGAAGGACATGGACCAGTTGGAGAAGGTCCAGAGGAGGGCCACAAAGATGATCAGAGGGATGGAGCACCTCTCCTGTGAGGCCAGGCTGAGAGAGTTGGGGCTGTTCAGCCTGGAGAAGAGGAGGCTCCGGGGAGACCTGATAGCGGTCTTCCAGTACCTCAAGGGTACAAGAAAGATGGGGAGAGGCTGTTCAGTAGGGCCTGTTGTGATAGGACTAGGGGTAATGGTTTTAAAATAGAGGGAGGTAGATTTAGATTGGATATTAGGAAAAAGTTTTTTACAATGCGAGTTGTAGAACACTGGTACAGGTTGCCCAGAGAGGTGGTGGAAGCCCCATCCCTGGAAACATTCAAGGCCAAGGCTGGACAGGGCTCTGAGCAACCTGATCTGGTGGGGGATGTCCCTGTTCCTTGCAGGGGGGTTGGACTAGATGACCTTTGAAGGTCCCTTCCAACTCTAACCATTCTATGATTCTCTGATCATTCTCAGAGTCTCCAAACTACTTAAAAACTGCAATTTGTACTTCCTATACCTCCTCCATATTTTATCGTAAGAATATACTCAAAGGGACTGGAAAAAAAAATAAAAATCCTTTAAGACGACTGTGAGCCACAGTGCTGCTTATTAGAGAGCACTAATGTACCCACATAGACATAGAGCTTGTGTGTGTACAGTCCTCAGCCATAAAGCACCACCTTGACCATCTCGATCATGTTGGTTGGTAGCATGACCAAAAAAGACTTTTTTTTCTGCCTAGTGAATAATTTCAGTTACCATTTAGCTTAAGAGTCTAAGACACCTTTTCTACAAATATCTCTTGAGCTTTTTCACTTAGAGTTCAGGGGTCTTGGAAATTGTGTCCCACTCCTTCAGTAGGTAGAAGAGAACGTTCCACGTGAAAAATGGCCTCCAGTACTGGAGTCCTGCGAGTTAGAAATGCTTGACAAACTGACAATTGCACTACCAAAACTGCAGCATGGGAGAGCTGAATCCACAATGATTGCACAAATCCAGACTTCAACTAGGGACTCAACATAACCCACTCCATGGTAAACGATACCATTTCTGCAACAGACAACCTTTTCTTCAGTGAGTTTTTTGGGTAACTGGCTCAATTAGCTATATGATCACTCCAACACAACTGAAACTCTGCCCGTTCCACTGTCATTTTGTAAAGGATAAGTGGAGCCCAGGCTGTTCTCTCTTCTCTACTCCTCTATCCCCACAAGACCACGTGGCAATGAAAGTCTATCCAAGGCCTCCTTTCTTAGGCATTACTATGGAAGCATGAGGGGGAACAGAAATACTGCCACGGACTTAAAATATATGCCAATTAGCTTTTAAAATAGACTTCCAAATTCTGTTCTGGAGAGCAACTGCTGATCACATCACGCTGCCTCTGGTAGCCAGCTGTTGTTTTAAAAGATAGTTATAAATATACGAAATACTCTCCTGATACTACTTTTCTATGTAAGCAATTGTAGCTGTTACAAGGAGGCTATGTAATTAAGTCCCAAAGCGGAGACACATTTGCACAGCCACAAAGGAAAGACACACAAACGGAAGAGTACACAGAATAGTCTTTGTTAAGACCTGTTCCATGTTACACAAGAGTTCACAAACTCTTTAACAAAAGTGTTTTTAAAATGACTCTCTCTTTTACTTCTCCTTTCAAGGACAAGAGCAATAAAAAACTTGTTTTCCAATACTGCATTTCAAGTGCAAGAACTGTACTCAATCTTTGCTTGATTTCACAAAGTCCAAAAATTTTTCTCCAGAACTCATGTAATATTCAGATCTACAGAACAGAGTCAGATGTTAGTGTTTACTTGGTTCCTACTTACCTTCTAGTTGAAGCTGACTAACAATTCACTCTGGGGTTTTTTGTAAGCTTCTAAACATGCTATTTCTTTTTCATGGAGCCAATACAGTGACGAAAGAAAAGACAGAAGCCAGAGACAGAGCCAGATGAGCAATACCATTAAATGTGCTTGATGAACAAAATCACTAAACAAACTTTATAGACATTTCACTTGCTGTCCTCTACAATTTTCACTGGTAAAACTTTCCAAAATATAGTTTTGTAATACTCCTGAACCATGTCACAAGTACTAAAATTTTCATTAATAGACACCAAACACACACCAGCTTTAGGACAATCTTGTAACTCAAATACAGCAAGGATAGCACATGGTTTTAAGCATGTGAGCAGGTGCAAGAACTCAGAAGCTGAATTTCTGACCTCCTACTGTGCACAGAAGCAATGGTTGCTGCACAAAGACAGCCACCCAAAGATCAATTTCCTTCCACAACTACCAACTGAATCAGCCTCTCTGAAGGATCTCTTCTGAAACTCACAATTGTTATTGAAAATGTTGAGGCTTCTTCAACCAAAAGATTATTTTAAGCCGTAAACAAAGATATTAAATCACATGAACTATTAATAGAGAAATACAAAACTAGAAAATGAGCTTACAGAAACAAACAAAATCTGCTCAGTTTAGGGTTACATTATCTTTACAAGCAAGCTTAGTGTAAATAAAATTGGATCAATACATGAAATTATAAAGTATCTTGTTGAAATACAGTTTAAAAGAAAAATACATTTAATATGAGACATTACAATGCTTATTCAGGTTATAAAAGGGTTCCTTTATGTCCAAATACCCATAACACGTTTAAAATACATTCTGAATTTTGATTTCTCATAGCATTTGATATAAAAAACAAACCAGAAGGTTGCCCTAAAGATAAATTAAACATCTGGTGAAATATGTAATAAGCTTCAGGCTCACATCTGCTACTGAAGTTAGTATTACTGGACCATAGCTACAAGGTCTATGCAAAGCTCTACAAGAATAACTGAGAACAGGGAGGATTACAGAGAACACATTCCTCAACCTAAATTGATATTTCCTTTTCCATCTGAATCAACATTGTGCTTCCATATGTATGTATTAATGTCCAGCACTAACCCTCACTGGAAAATAATTTCTAAAAGTAAAGTTATCTCATTTAAAACCTGTCCTATTATTTTAGGCAATTTTATGCATATGCAATCATTTATCTAGGTATATTTATATACATACAGATATTAGTATGTATATGTATATAAAACTAGATATACATACATAGTTTTCATTAGTCTTAGACCACAAGAAAACTTACAACCGTTAATTAATCCATACGTCGTTCCATTTGACAAAACATATTTGTAAAAAACAAGAGTAGACAGTAAAAGGCATAGTTACTGTAACTACATAAAAGTGAAACCCCAAGTATTTTCAAGCAGTAACTGATAAAACTGAATGTAAGATATTTCCTGAGGAATAAACTACGTGTAACTTGCATTCCTGTTTCTATAAGAAGGTTCCCCGATATTTATCTTTTTTTACCCATTCACTCCTAAACTTTCAGTTTCTTCTATAAACAATGACAGCAAAATGTTTACATTTAATGCCAACATAAATTGCTTTGTATTTGTGACATTTTAAAAAGACCCCTTTGTGCCACAGAGAGTTTAGAAAAAAGCAGATATCTGCACAGCAGAGAAAAAAAAAACACTTACATTTTGCAACAGCTGTGAAAGATCAGTCCTCCAGAGTAACCGAAATCAACGGCAAACTGAGAAGTGTTTAGGAAATAAAATGTTTCCATCACCTCATACTATCATTCACTTCCATTAGTACTGATGAAAGAAAGACTGGATTTTACACAGTGTTATAAATGGTAGGAACATTACTGACAGTGGAAACAGAGCTTGGTCACTAAACAATTCTAACATCAAACCTGGGACAAAAATCAGAAGAATAAATACCCTAGGGGGCATTTGGTTAGTCAAACTTAGAAGATGAAGAAGTGACATCCAGACTCAAACTTATTTTTCCTGGATAAAAATTTCATAGTAGAACTGAAAGTGATTAAAATGTTTAATGCCATCATAGGAACATTGAAACTTTTCCACCGAATAGACCACACGTTAACACAAATTGTGTTGCAGAGAACTCTCTCAGTACGGGGCCCTTTTCTCCCACTTACCTTTGCATAATAGCCTTTATAATAATAATAAAAGTTTTACATGTACTTAATGCAAGACATGAGACAAAAACAGGGAACGGATGAATGGTTAAGTAGGGAAAACAGAGATTAAGAACTGTCCATGGAAAATGTCGTGAAGTGAGTAGTGTCATGATATAAATCATGCATGGTACCAAGAATCTAGAACGCAGAAATAGAATTGCAATATCAAGTATACCAAGTTATTAAGTGTTCATATTAGGCTTGTGTCCTGGTCCTTGACATCCTGCAGAAAAGTGCTGAAAGGTTCCAGGAGAAAAATGGTTAAAGAAAGGGACTATCTCTGACACAACGAAAACTGAGAGGTGGAAAGGGTACTTTCGCTTGTTCAGTTTTAAAGAAAAGCAAGCAAGCTTCACCTTCTGTTCCAAATAACTGTTGCAAATAGTCTACCTTGCAATAAAACTTTGAAATATTTTGAAGAAAAGTGTGATGCAAAAGCTTTTCATAACTCAAATCAGCTGACGGCGGGAGGCAGGGGCAAAAAAAAAAAAAACCAAAAAAACCCAAAACCAAACCAAAAACAAAACAAAAAACCCCCAACCAAAAACAATGAAGAAACCAACCAAATCAGCACAAATTACCAAAATGTTATTCTTATATGGATAGTCCTATGACATACATATGCTAGAGTCTATAAATCATTATCTGTTTACACTACCTTGTTCACATACAGCAGTTTGGAGGAATCTCAAGCAAAGTATCATTTAAATACTCAGTTATCCTGTCTCTGTGAGCTCAAATTTAGTTCCTCCCTTAATGAGAAACAGAACAGTTGCTCAGCTTTTCTACATGATTTAACAAATAAGTCTACAGCTGTGATATAGATAACATTCTGCCCAGGCTAATTTCAGAATTACTATAGCTGACATGTTATCTAGATGTTTAGCTAAGAATAAAACAAGTCACCTCAATAACGTTTACAGCTCTCGATCATTTTATGGTAAAACAAACTCTCCACTGTAATAATAGACAACAAAGTAAATAAGATGAGGACAAAAATAATATTGTTTCATGTTACACTCAATCCTTTAGCCCGAAACGTTGTTGAAATGGGTGGTCCCTACTCATTCCTCCTCTTCTTCCAGCTACGTGAGCTGCATCAACTTGTTGGACTCACTCTCCAGCAGATCAACAAACTAATCTGACTCACTTTGTGGTCATCCAGTCGCTAGATTCTCTGCAAGGGAGGAGGCAGGAAGATGCAGCCAAGTGCACAGAGGAACAGTCAGGACCCCTCCCATCCCTTGGCTGTTAGATTAGATTACATTTATTATGAAAGTTCACCTGCAGACAGCAAATCAATCCTAGAATGAACAGTATCAAAACTAGAAACACTCAATCAATTTTTTTTTTGTTATACATAATTCAAAAAACTTGTCCTACTAAACTAACAAAGAAGGGGTAAATTACATGTTACGCCTAATTTACCATTCTTGAAACCATCCAACTTAATCAATACAGTGTTGCTTCCAGGCCACAGTATAAATGCCTCTGTTACCTAAGATTTGCTTTGCCAGGGAGTGAGCTCTGAATGACAGATGCTTGAATTACAAAATTTAACAGCCAACAGACTGCTGTAAGAACACATTTAAATTAAACACTGTCTACAAAGGTCTCCCTGTAACAACGATCATTTGCTTCAGAAACGGTCTGCTCCTAGTAACACGTGCCCTAGCAAGAGCTATAACTGATCAGGAGAATCACAAGAAAGAAACTTAAATAGCATTAGAATGATTTAAAGTCATCCAGAACTTACATATGTATTATTTGATAAATTCTGTAACAGCCTTACTTTGTTTTTCACATATGAGAAACTGAAAAATGATTGTAGAACTCAAAGCAAGAACATTCTGACATTAACTGGAAACTTTAATTCACTAAAGCTTAGAATGAGAAGGACGACAAACCCATACTCAGAGTGCCCTACGTATGGATACAGGATTTATGCAGCAAATGCTTAAAACGGAGTGTCAGAATTCCAAAAGAATAAATCTTTTATTTTAAAAAAAAGCCTTCCATTTAAAAAGCTGTGTAAAGGGTAAGCATTTGCTTTGTCAACTAAAACAGATATTTTGGGGGTAGCGTATATCAACACAGAAAGTACTCTAATGATAAAGGAAAGCTCCAAAACAGTCTGAAATAGAAAAACATGGAATAGAAGACTGCGTTAATACTCAAGGTCTACCAGCTGCTTGGAGTTAGAATTACTGATTTGAGTATTTTTTTTTTTTAATAAAATTAAATTATTAGGAAATAGTTCCTCTGAAAAGTTACATAGTCAAGCAGAACTACAGGGCTTGGAAACGTTGACATATCTTGCTTTAAGTCATTTTGCATTCTTCTCCCCATCCCACAGCGCATGCAAACCACTCCTCCCCATACACATAGCTTTGTGGTGCTGTCGGCAGGTCGAGCAGGATCAAATTATGCAGAGGAAATAATGGTACACATTGTATTTCACTCTATGACCAATTAACAACTCCATGAAATAAGCCAAGACAGGAACCATCAAAGAAAATGTCTTCCCCTCTGCAGAACTCTATACAGACAAAATGACTCACAAAGAATATTATTAAAGCTCCAACTGTGGATTGCATTTCTTGTGAGAAAGAAAAAGAATAGAGATTTTTATTCTTGGGAGACTGGTAAAATAGCAGAACAATTAAAGGGATTGAAGAATGTGTTTAGTTTTGCAGCAAATGCAGAATCAAGTCTCCAAATTGAGTCTGATCCTTCAGATTAGATCACAGCATCATGATTTTTCCCATAGCACCAGCTAACACCTCCATGCCCTTTCTAAAGAAGTGGCACCTTTGAGCATCTTCCGATTGAATGACTGCTACTTCACCAGCTCAGGCTTAATACCAACAGTTTCAGTCATCTTTTCCCTATTTCCCAAAACCTCTCAATTTCCTCTCTAAACAGGACAGCTGATAAAAAGTAGTATATTTTCTTCTTCTTCCCAGTCGGCCTTCCTCCCTAGTTGGGCATTCCCTACTGCTCATTTTCTTGTCAAGCCAAGTAAGTTTTACTTTACATGAAAAAAATCACCCTGGAATACATCTGCTTTTATTGATACGCAAAGCTCACTAAATATACTGCTTACACTCAGCACATGGGGATCCTCTCAAGTTCTGTCCTAGACACATCCTTAAGAAAAGCCGATCAAAATTTAAAACAAAGCCATTCCTACATACAGGAACAACAAATTGACAATTAAATGATCTAGTTTCTTGATATTTTCTTTGTTATAAATCTGACATTTGCTTCCCTTTGGCTTTGACCAGTATACTAATAATTTCTTCATGTCAATTCACAAAGCGGATACAGATAGCTCTCCTATACAACCGCTCTGAGACACTCTAATACAGTATTACGAATATCGGAGCGTAAGGGAAGAAGTGATACAGTTAAAATAAATGTAAGCTGATCTCTCCACTTTTAAGGCTTTTGTTTGCCTTTCCATTCTTTTTCCATGTAAATTCTCCTTTCCTTTTTGCTGTTTCCCTCTTATCTTTTTGTAGTATTGCAATTAAACTTATGAAGAAAAGCACAAACACTGCTGTTGTGGTTTTGTTTAGTGAGGGGGGGGCCTAAGGTGGAAGCTTCTGTAGGAAACTGCTAGAAGTTGCTCCCCTTTGTTCAGTGGACTCGGCCGAGCCTAGGGCGGACCCGCTGCTGGCCAAGGCCGAGCCGATTGGTAGCAGAATGTTCCCT
>JAAGAY010003029.1:0-15845 GCA_011801015.1 Ardeotis arabs
AAAAAAAAAAAAAAAAAAAAAAAAAAAGCAGGGTGCTAGACAGAAACACCAGGAGCTGAAGGTTTGGGTGGAGAAGGGCAGAAAAAAAAAAAAATTAAAAAAATCACCATTTGGGGCTGGTTGGAAAGCACCTCTGGCTCATACCAATTCCTTGACGCGGTCTTTCCTTTCCCAAAAATAAACAGGAACTGTCTGGAAAGCCCTTGTGCGGGGAGGAGCAGAATTGCCCAGAATAAATAAATACACGGAGAGAGCCTGGCTTGAGTTCATCCAGCCGGTTGCTCCCTGCTGCCAAGGGTGGTGAAGGATGAGGACGGAGCTCGAAATGCCTGGAGGTGGGTCAGAACACACGGTGCTCTTTCCCCAATTAAAAGGATTTTTGGGAAAGCGCTGAAGCAGCCTCCCTGTGCGAGAGCCACTCCTGCAGCAGGGCTTTCTGCTCTCCCCAAAATGCCCCCACGCAACGAGCCTTCGGACCGGTTCTAGTTGCAAACGGTCTAAAGGGACGGAAAAAGCAAGTATCTGGGATTTGTTTATGGTGTGAAACTGGAAGAAGTCTCACATTTCTGCTTTTAGGTTTGGTGGGGTTTTTTTTAGTATTCCATCTGCTTTCGCTGCGGCTTCCCTGTTCATCGAACTTGGAGCCTGGCAAAACGCTGCCACCCCCGTCTGGCACGGTTTGCCGCTGCGGCCTCACCGAGGCTCCCTGAACCAGCCCGCTGCTCTCACCCAAGCACGGGGAATAAAGACACGGCGCGTGCGGAGCCGGAGCGAGCTGCAAGACTGGCTTCATGTTCATAAATGTCATTAAGATGATGAATTAAACATGAATTTTGTTTCAGGTGTCGCATAAACGCTCAGCGTGTTCCTTGACACGATGGTTCGACATCGCCTTCAGGATAGGAAGGGACTGAGTGTTTGCGTGGCTCGAAAAGCAGATAGCCCTCTCCTCTGCCTTTTTTTGAAATGTACTTACATGTTTTGAGCTGAGCGAGGTAGGGCTCCGGGGTGCCAGGGCATTTTCGGCGGGGGAATGTCGTCTCCAAGCCCGCTAGCTCTGCTTTATTAATCTTTCATGTCCTGACAGCGATGTTGCGTGACTGACAGCTGGCAGGACAGGGCTGGAAGAAACCGGCCACTTCTTTTATTTACTGTTCACCAACTTCAATTCAAAATGATAAAAAAAAAAAATATCTAAAATGGGAAAAAAAAAAATCTGTATGACAGCTCAGAGTTTCTTGCCCTCAGGTTTTTGGCTGTATTGCCCCTGAAGACAGCTCAGCGCTGCAGCGTGGCTGTAACCCCACAGCAATACCCACCGCTCGCTCAGCCGCGAAAGCCTTTTCCGGGCTGGAAAACGCGAGCCGTGAGGTAACTCACCTCGCTCAGCCGCCGCGGAGCGCCTGCGGGGACGTCTCCCGCTGCAGCACGGAGGGCAAAGGCTCCTTCCCAGCTCTGAAAGGGTCACATGGTGCTCTGGGCCACCAAACTCCTGTTCTCCTGCAAGCAATTTAAAAGCCTTGTGAGATTTTGCGCCAGAAAAGAAACCACAGCTGTTAAGGGATGGAGAAGACGGGGCAAAGCAGTAGGTAAGGAGACAGAAGTGGCTTTTCCCCCACAAGAGGAAAGGTACTGGGGTCAACCACCGGCTTCAGACCGGGATCTGCACTAGCGTGAGGGATATTTTTCTGTTTTAGGGAAGCAGAAACTTCGGCTCCGCGCCCAGGATGACAACCTGGGGACCCGCCACAACGCAGGAGACACTCGGCTACCAGCAGTCCTGGAAAAGCAGGAGGGTTTTTTCGCGGGCTGGCAGGATTGTTTAGCACGGGGAGGTAAGACCCGGCTTTCTTCCACCTCTTTGCCGAGCGGAGATTTTAATTTGCCTCGTTTCGGCATTATTCTGCACGTTGTTCCCGCCCCACGCCAAAGGCTCAGCTTTCCAGTCAAAGGGACCGCCCCCAACAAACACACGCTGAATTTCCAAAAAACCCCTCGGGAACAGGCGGTTTTCAGAGACACCGTCACCAACGGCGATGTTCCTGGAGAAGAAACGAAGACCAAGTCGGGGTTTCTCAGAGAATTTTATTAAACTAAGGTGAAAAAGGAATGATAACGAACCGTCTCTTGCGGATAACAATAACAAACCACCTCAGTTCAGTTCACTGAATCAAGTGTAGACAAAGTGCATGGATTTCAACTCTCCTGTGAAAAAAAAAAAAAAAAGGAGAGAGAGATTAAAGCACCTTTGCAGCCTGCAGAGTTCCTGTAGAGGAAGGCGCTCGAGCTCTGTTCAAACTTTGCTTTTAAAGATGAAAGATGCAGCGCCGGGTGCAAGTGACACTTCGCTTGCTTCGCTGGTTCTTTCTGAGCTCGGAAAAACCAACGCCTTCACCTCTAGAATCGTTTTCCCGTCTCCCTTCCTGGTTACTGCCATGAAATCGGGATTTCCTCTTCGCGAGGAGCTGCCGCTAGCTGCTGTGGAGTGGTTTGGCGTACACCGGCTCCATGAGGTGATAAATCAGGAGCAGGAACAGGCACCCAAGGAAGACCAGGCTCATCGTGACCAGGAGGACAAAGCGGCCGATGAAGAAGGTGTCCACGATCTGCGGAGAGCAAGGAGGGAAAAAAAGAAAAAAGAAAAGAAGAAAAGAAAAATCACAACAGAAGTTAGAGCTTCGGTCTGCTCCAGGAGCCTGGAGGGAGCACGCCACGTCCTGGAAAAGACGTCCGGTGGGAAAGCTAACGTGGAGGAAAGGAGCAGCACAGTACCGAGCGCAGGGAAGAGACATGAGTCAAAACCCACAGCAGCTCTCCCTGGCCACGCACTTCCCGGCGCTGCGAGGAACTGCGCACAATTCTTCCCTTTTAGAAGGAAAACAGGGGGAAAAATTTTACAAAAGAAGGTACAGCGGCAAGGCAAGACACAACGAGAAGCCAGCCGCGAGAAAGCCGGGTACCAAATCATCCTCCTGGCTCCTGAGGCTACCCCAGAGCTTCGCTCCCCCCCCCCTCAGTTTATAAATTGCATTCGCACGCGCTCAGCCTCGGTGCCGCTGCGGAAAGAGTCTCTTGTGAGTGGCTCCTTCGGCACGCTTCACTTTTTAATTAGGCACTTAGAGTTTCGGTGCAGAAAGCCCAGGGTCATGTATTATTGATAGTCAGGGCAGGTCCAGTCCAATTGAAGATCCAAAAAAAAAAAAAAAAAAATAAGCTTTCCGTTTCTGTTGGCCTCCCGGGCACGCGCACGTGCTTGGCCGCCCTTCGTCTCGCTTCCAACCTTTACAGGAGCAGGTCCCACGCAAGGCAGAGAAAAGAAGAAAAATTTACAAGTACCTTTAGGAGGGATTTACACAGATCAAGATCTTGAAGAGCAATAATTAATGTGCATTAATAATAGAACAGAGGAAACGGCGCCTAAAACGCCACAAAGCTTTGTGTGTTCAAAGTCCAAAGAGCTCTGGGAAAGCTCAAGGTGGCAGCTGGGGCAGCGGACACGGAGACAGCCTGATGCAATCCAAAATTGAGGGAAACCCCCGTGCCTGACAACACAGGCAAGGGGCAGTCTAAAAACACAGATGTCTCTGTGCTTGAGAGAATAAATAACCTACAAAAGAGCCAAAATGCAGTTACTGGGGACTGGGGATGGGAGAACAGGGGCTAAACCCCACAGGTCACGTGTAATGGCACGTAAATAAGGGATTTTGTTCAGGGAATAAACAGATCCCTGCTCTGTGAGCGACACTGATGGGAGCCTACACCGGAGCAGGAGCTACAGGAGATTGAAAAGTCAGTGCAGGGCCCAAAAAAAGAGGTAAAGGCCCAACCCTGGGGCCTTGGGGCACCTGTGGGGCCTATCTCTGAGGTAAAGGCCCATTCCCAGCACCTCAGGGCAGCCACTGGTACCCACCCCTGAGGGAAAGACCCATTCCTGGGGCCTCAGGGCAACTGCTGAGGCCAGTCTGGAGGGAAAAGACCATCCCCGGGGTGTCAGGGCACCCTTAGAGCCCAATCCTGAGGGAAAGGCCCATCCCTCGGGCCTTGGGGAAGCCCTTGGAGCCCAACCCTGAGGGAAAGGCACAACCCTGGGCCACATCCTGAGGGAAAGGCCCATCCCTGGGGCTCACAGTGGCTCTTGGGGCCCACACCAGAGGGAAAGGGCCGTTCCCAGAGCCTCGGGGCAGCCCTTGAGGTCCATCCCTGAGGAAAAGGCCCATCCCTGGCCCACATCCTGAGGGAAAGGCCCATGCCCAGGACCTCAGGGTAGCCCCTGGGTCTTTCCCTCAGGGATGGGCCCCATTCCTGGGGCCTCAGGACAGCTGCTGTGGCCAGTCCGGAGGTAAACGACCATCCCCGGGGCTTCAGGGCACCCTTAGAGTCTAATCTTGAGGGAAAGGCCCATCCCTGGGCCACATCCTGAGGGAAAGGCACATCTCTGGGACCTCGGGACACCCGTGGGACCCATCCTTCAGAAAAAAGGCCCATCCCTGGCACCTCAGAGCACCCATCCCTAAGGGACGGGCCCATCCCCGGGGCCTCGGGGCACCCTGGGGCCCATCCTTGAGGTAAGGTCCCGCCACCCCCAGGTCGGCCGGGCCACGCGTGGGCTCACCTGGTCGGTGGCGGCGGCGGCGGCAGCCGGTCGCTCGTCCTCCCGGGGGAAAAGCACCAGCGCGACGCTGAGGACAGTGGCTCCCAGCGCCACCAGCACCGTGGCGAATCTGTGGGGAGAAGGGGGCGGAGGAGCCTCAGCACCGGGCCCGGGCTCGGGCCCGCCCCCGCCCCTTTCCCGCTGCTCACCGGGCCCGCCCGGCCGCCCGGGACAGCGCCAGGCAGAGCAGCAGTGCCAGGCCCCAGAGCAGCTGCAGCGCCAGCACCCCCGACCCCACGCCCAGCGCCGCGCCCGCCATGTTGCTCCGCCGCCGCCGCTTCCCCCTAGCAACCGCGCCGGATAAGCCAATCAGCGCCGCCCGCCGCTCACTTGGCGCTTTCTATTGGCTGAGGGTGGAGGGGGCGGGGTCGCGGGGCGTTACCCGCGCCGCCAGAGGCGGGAGCGCGCCCCGGGCTCCGTGCGCGCCGAGCCCGATCGCGGGATGTTCCCGGCGGGACAGGGCCTTCCCCCGCGGGTCCAGTTAACCCAGCCGTGCTCGTTACATGGCACTGTAGCCCCCAGCCAGCCCTCGCCCGCCCCGCCGCAAGGTTTTAATCCCCAAAACCCAGAATTTACATTGCCCGCGCCCGCAAAATATTTAGGGCCAAAATCAGGCAGATTGGATCAAATGCAAACACGGCTGGGTACAGCAGGGTTTTGGGACGGCCACGGCGGTCGAGGGCCTCCGAGCCCAGCCAAGGAGTTTGCCAAGCATTGTTTAATATCAAGACAAGAGAGATTTCTGTTTTAAACCCATTTTTGGCCTGGTTTTGAACCCGTTTTTTTCCCCATGGCATCTCGCCCATCGGACTCTGGCCGGGGTGGCTCGCCAGTGACTTCATGTCTGTACTCACAACTCGCCTACCAGTTAACCTGAAAAAAAACAAAATACATTGATATATTCAGTTTTTCCTCTCCACTACTTGAAGCCTGATGATGCTGTGCCTGCATAAAATATCACGTAACCGCTGTTTCCTTTCTGTCGCTCCTTTTCATGGGAGGAATAAAGCGGCGGTTAATTATGCTGCGCAGCACCGACCTGCCTTTTCCTGCAATGAAATCAAAGTCACCAGCGTGACATCAACCACTTCGGCAAGCGGAGCGCAAACTGTCTCCGACACCTGCCTGTACTTGGCATCGAGTAGGAGCTACCTGCCAACTTATTAAAAGCGTGTGTTTGGCAGCGAACTCCTTCCCGTGCCACCTCGTGCCATTAATCCCACCAGAGAGGTTTTTTTTTCTCTACAAACCCTATGTTGGCTATTTCCATCTTCGCTGTCAGTTTCCCAACCCTTCTTTCCCACTATTCCCCGTACTTCCTACTCCTGCTGGCAATCAGAAATGAGATATTTGCTCCTGTTGCTTGAGAATCTCCCTTTGCTTTTCTCTATTTTCCCATTTCTTTGCATTTTTGGACCCCAGTAGTTTGTAAAACCCCAAATTTCTTCTTCATAGCCCTGTTTTCATGGAAACTCTACTCTTCCCGCCATTCCTCTTCCATCCTTTGCCTTTCCATCTGAAAGTGATCGTTTTTGTCTGTCAGCCAACAAGGCTTTTCTTTTGCCGAATTTTCCCTTCTGCCTTTTATCTGCAGCTTTAACAACGGCATCTTTAACCCATTCCCATATCAACCGGGTCTTTTCCCCATTTATTTTCCTCTTCATCTCCTCTTGGTGCTGCCTGGTACCAACACTAAGCGAGTCCAAGAGGTTGTAGCAGGAAACTTGAGTCATCCAGCTGTTGAACCCATCCAGCTGCTGGACCACTGGCCCCGCTCGGGGCCAGACTACGCAGTCGCTCTCTCACTCCCCCCACCCTCCAAGAGAACAGGGGGAGATCATATAAGGAAAACGGCTCGAGGTTTGAGATAAGGACGGGGAGAAATCCTTAAAGTTACCGTCACGGGCAAAACAGACTTGACTTAGGGAAAACTATTCATTTATTATTAAAACTAGCAGGATAATGAGACAGAGAACAAGATAACCTCCCTCCACCCCTCCCTCTGCCCGGGTTTAACGTTATCTCTACCACCTTCCCCCGCCGAGCGGCACTGGGGGGAAGAGGGAATGGGGGTTGCGGTCAGTTCATCACACGTTGTTTTACGCTGCTGCTTCGTCATCAGGGGAAGAACTCCTCACATTCCTCCCCTGCTCCAGCGTGGGGTCCCTCCCACAGGCTGCAGTCCTTCGTGAAACTGCCCTGGCGTGGGTCATCTCTTCCAAATCCTTCACAACAGGCTGGCAGACGCCTCTCAGGGTCTCTTCACATCTCATTCACATCTCATCTCCTCTCCACTTCTCGCAGCCGGGCCGGGCCGAGTCGGGCCCAGTCACCGCCCGGTGGGAGGCCAGAGGGTGAGGCCTGCCAGGCCCACAAGGCTCGCGCCTCCCCCTCTCTGCCCCCGCTCAGCTCCTTCACATCTTCTCTCCTTTTTTTTTCTGTTTTCCCCTTCTTAAATACGTTATCACAGAGGCGTTATTACGGAACATTCTGCTACCAATCGGCTCGGCCTTGGCCAGCAGCGGGTCCGCCCTAGGCCCAACCAAATCCCCTGAACAAAGGGGAACAACTTCCAGCAGCTTCTTACAGAAGCTGCCACCGTAGCCCCCCCACCCCTAAATAAAACCAGAACAACCACGCCGCATCCCAGATATTTGGCCAGAGGTGGAAGAATAAATCTGACCAACGCCCCAGCAACCACATCCAGCGGGCGGGTTTTAGCCGTGGTGCTGCTGTATCTGTTGTATCCAGCATCGTTGGGCTGATGGTAGCTCAAGCACTAAGAGTTGGAGGTTAAATGGTGCCCAGCATCCCAACACACTCCAAATATCCCTACAATATTTATTTATATGGTATACATATGGCATTGTGGCAGAGCTGTGGCATTCTTTGAGCACAACGGAGGCAAACCGTAAATCCACGGATAAGGAATTGGGAGAAGGTACCAGGGAAGACCAACCTCATCGGTGTGATATTCCCAAGCACAGCCTTCCTTAGACATTTCTTCAACCCATCTGCACCAAAACACATCATTCTAATGACCCTCTTCTTCATCTCAGCCTCCCCCCCGGCATCAGAAATGCCTTGGTGGAGATTTTCTTTACCGGGACTGCTGGCAGCTGGTCAGTTGAACACAAAGATTAAATTTTATGGCCAAAGAATAATTTATTGTTGTCCTAAAATTAGGGGTTTTTCCAGCTTTTACCTGCTAGGATTTGGTATCATTTACTGCTTGTGTCAGTGTCGCTGATGGATGGGAGATGCTGTCCTGCCCATGAACAATTCGAAGGATGCTTCATCACCGTGGTCGGTTTTTCCCAAGGAAAAGATTAAGGCATTGCAGCATTTCTTGGCAAGGACATGAAAAAGATCCTGATGTTGGAATTGGACAAAATGGGCTTGGCAGAGAGATGCAATTAGCGCCGAGGTTAATCAGACCTTGGCCCAGAAGGACACAGAGGTCACCTTACTTCAAGGGCTGCAAGGAAGGATCAGATGGATCAAAGCTCTTTGGTTAAGACGCTGCTCGAGGAGCAGCCCCTAGAAACGGGATGAGTTTGGGTTGAGATGGCCTTTTTTGGGTAAAAAACTGCAACTCCGCCCATGCCTGGCTCATCCCAGTGGCCAAAATGACCAACATGATCTAATATAAAATGATATTAAATGATCAAACTCCTGGCAGGAGAGTTGGAAGCGCTGGGGGAATTGATTTAAAACTCCTCGCACAGTCGTAAAACTCGCAGTTTTACGGCTGGAGCTCCCTAATGCTCAAATATTAGAATTAAAAAGAAACAGGCGTTGATGCAAGCAAGAAAATATTCTGCTCCTGATTTAAAGACTAGCGAATTGCTAAATATTTTTATTAGCGGCAAATTTGCAGCTTGCTGGAACTAATTTCACGCCCAGTAGATATGGAGCTTAAGCTGGGGATGGCGTTAAATTACTCTCTTGTAAAGATATTTAGGTCTTATGAAGGGATGTCGTTAGATGGTGGGGACCTGGCTGGGGACCCCCTTTTTGGGGTGGCTCATCGCGGGTTGGGAGCCCGATGATGGAGGCTGGAAAAAGCTGAGCTCTTGCAACGTTGGTACAGACTCATCATTTCCCCTCCCCGGGTACAACAGGAACCACCAAAACCCCTCATTTGCATAAATTTGCTTGGGAGATTTGCTGCAAACCAACGCAGGAGTGGGATGGTCGCGGGGCCCTGGGATCCTCTGGTTTAGAAAGACGCTATTTATGTTTTAAGCGTGTGTTTGGCATATTTCAGAGTCTATTTAGGATACTCAGGGTTTAGTTGATTTTTTATTTATTTAATTGATTCTTAAAATGATTTAATTTATTTTAGTTATGTTAATTGATTTTGTATCTAGGATATGCTGGGTTTAATTGGTTTAAGAGATGGGGCAATGTGGACACAGCTGAGTGCCACTTGCTTTCCGTGTCCGTTATTTCCACATCTTCTTCTCTGGCTGGAGATTTTATGCCTTGGAGATGGTTTTCCAGCCCAAATCCCTCCATCCTCCTTCCGCAAAGCCTCTGGGTGCACCGGGAAGCACTCAGCTTAACGCAATGGGAAAAAAACATCCCGTTTCAGTTTGCCGGAATACAAACTGGGACAGGTGCAGGGATGGGGTCGGAGGATGCGGAGCCCAAGAAAGCAAAGCGAAGGCGTCGAGAGGATCCAATTACTCCCCTAAAAATACCTCTGGGAGGGTGGCGGTGGTAAACAAGAGCTATTTAAATCCCCCGGTCCACTTTCTGTGATGGAAATACATGAGGTTAAATACTTCTCCCCAACTTCTTGGAGGACGTCTATGGCCGAGAAGTGCTAAATTGCCCTTTTCCAAAGAGAAATACCTAAGAAAAGAAAGTTAAAATAGGAGGAGAGAGTTTGTAATGGCTCCGGTGGGGATACAGCTCTCTCTCGCAGGAACCCGCTTTGGATTATGTTTCTCTTGCTGATGGCGGAAATCAATTTTAATCGTCGTGACGGGAAATGAGGATGTAAGACTTCAAACAGAACAAATCCTGCAACATTAAAAAAAAATAAAACGGGATGTATAGTCACTTTTAAAAGAAAAGAAAAAAATCCTACCCCAGCAAAAGGAGATGCCTCTAAAAGCCGCGAAAGCCCCTGGTTGGTGGAAGGCGGAGGAGCGAAAGCATTTCCTGTGTTGGGACAAGTCTGACCTCAACTGAGAAGCACTTGGAGAAGACAGATGGAGGAAGACACGGTGTCTCCATCATTACCCATTATGGTTCAAAACAGTTCCAAGTGGGAGGAAGTTGGTCATTTTTTTTTTGTTTTTAGTGACTTTTTATAATAAATGCAATTCTAATTCAGTCCAAAGAAGGATTTTTGGTAGTTGGCTCTTCCAGGTTGAAGCAACTGCAGAGCGATTTCCCTAAAAAACCCTACCAAAAAAGGTCATGTAGTCATCTTCTGGGAATGCTTAAATATCATCATGCCCACGTGGGGCGACATTTCCCCATGGGATCAAAACCCCTAGGTGATATTGTGACAAAATCTGATCCAGCCAAGGAGAGGAGAGACTTAAATTGGGCTGTAGAGCCCTCCCTGGGTGCTGCGAGTGATAGAACAGAGGCAAAGCTAAGGAAAGGACTGAAAGAACCAGTGGAAAATGAATGTAAGAAGGTCGAGGGGAGAAAGGAAGGCAAGAACAGGGTCTGGGGAAATGCTAAAAATTCTAATTAGCGTTTTTAATGGCATTCCTAAAGGTGCTAAAGCCCATGGTGAGATGTTTTTCCAAGCAACTTGTATTTCTCATACGTTTCTCCAAGAAACACTATTTCCCATCAGTCTTATCCTTAAAAATATCAACATGGGAATTCCTTGTGTCAATGCTTCTGGAAACCTCTCGCCTTTACCCGTTTCAACCTCTTCCTCCTGCCCATCGAAGGGTTTCTAGTTGAGAAACCAAGGAGTCATCGATAACGAAACCTTCGACACTTCACTTAAGTGGCTCATCATCATTAGTTCTTTTGGTATTCCTCGTAATGGCATTAATCACTGGCCGCTCATTAGATTTTAATGTGCCCGTAATATGTTCATCCGTAGTAATTCAATCACAATTGAGCAGTCGATAATATCTCCTTCTTGAAAATGGTTGGCGATGTTGATGGGTGCTGTCCATCCATGGTGGGATCTTGGATGGCCGTGAGGAACCAGCGTCTGCTGAAATGGCCCAAAATTGCGGGGCATGAGCGCGGCAGTCCCTGCAGTCCCCAAGACTTTGGTTTCTTTCGGCAGCCAAGCCTGTTTGCAGTTTTAATTACGGTTTTATCCTCTGCTCCTCGCACCGCCTTGCTTTCGCCCTTTTTCATTTGGCACGTATTGATCTTTTTCTCCCGTTCCCCAGGTGGCAGCTTGGAAACGATGCGGCTGTTGTTGTTGTTTTTTTAAAAAAAAAATTAATGTCTTTCCTTATTTGTGTGTGGCAGTGGGGAAATTGGCTGTGGTGGGAACCGGCTGGGCCTTGAGCGTTGCGTGGCTCCTGGGACCTTCCTTCAAAAGTCACAGCATTGCCCTTAAGCTCTCCTCTCCTTGAGTCCTGAGCCCATGGGATGTAGCTTTTATATCCCCAAATTAAATTTTGGGTTTTCACACACCTCAGGGTCGTTGTCAAAAAGGATGTTCTTGTGTATCTGGCCATCATAGCGCTCTATCAACTCGCAGCTTCGTCCTACCGCGTGTGGACAACCTGAGGACGGAAACCACCCACCTCTTGGAGACTTCCTTGGGCAGCACTGACCCTCCCTGGCCGGGTGTTTCTCCTCACCTCCAACGTGATTTTTTAATTGCTGGTGGATGGTAAAAAAACCCAGAGAGGAGTCCTTTCTGCTGCATCATGACTTCGTGGTCCTTCCAAAACCATGCACCTGTTGCCCCATGTTCTCCAAGGGCACAGTTTTATTTCAGCCCTGGGATTTTGGTCTCAGACCCGGGGATTTTGGCATCTGGATGGATGCATAAAACTTATTTTGCTTTCCTTTGCCTGCGGAGAAGATACGATGTAGTGCTTTGGTTTTCTCAGGCCCATCAGCAAGTCTCCGAGATACCTCCAGCAGGCAAGGGTATGAATCATTTTGATGGGTATTTAAGATCCTTTTGGGTAACCTGTGCAAAAAAAAAAAAAAATTAAAAGGAGGCTAATCAAATGGCTTTGAGGGCTGTAAAAAAACATAATTCAATCTCTGCAAACTTTCCTAGATGTAATTTCAGGAGACATCAAAGATGACACTAACCTAGGGAAGTAAAGCTACTCAAAATTCAAAGTTTATAGTCCATCTGTCTCTTTGCTTCAGGGAGCCGGTATTAAATTTATTGCTAAATAAAACAAATAAGCCTAGGAAAAGTGAGCACCGAAATCTGCATACTCGTAAGAGAATTAACAGAGATCTCTGGTTATGATGGCTGCTTCTCAATTTGCATCTTTAAAGAGTTGTGACCACCTCTCCGCTTCTCCCTTCGCCGGCTCCTCTGACGCCGGGCGGGTGCCGGCGGTTGGTGCCGCGCCGCGTTGCTCGGTAAAGAGATGCTGCGGGTGAAGGTTGAACTCCCGTCGTGGAGCGAACCGCAGCGAGGGTGGGGAAGGGATGCTGAAGCCCAGCCAAGGTGAAGAAACATCTCAGGTGGAGCCAAAGTTTAAAAGGGCAGGACTCAGCATCTCCACGGCACTTCTGCCGGCTGGCTGCTACCCGACTGCCGCAGATATCTGAGCCCAAAATAAGTTGAGATGGTTTTATTGCTTTACCTGCTTTACCCCATGAATCCACCCTAGTTTTTATTTTCACAGTATTTGTACAAGGTGTAGTTTTACGATTATTTAGGTTTTTTATCCCCCCGCCCTGTGCATATCCCTCCAGCCCATCCCTATCTCAACCAGCTGATATCACCTCTGGAAAACAGACTCCAAAGCTTGCCCAAGTGCTGGAGGTAAGTTGCTTTAAACACGCAAATCCTCCTTCTTTTTTTTTTTTAATCCTGGAAATGCTTGGGAAGGGATCAGTCAATGGGACGCTCACAGTAACTTTGCGTGGGAGACCCTGAAGGAGCAGCAAGAACCGGCTGCAGACTTATTACGCCTTGGAATTAAACATTCAAAAGGAGTAACTTGGCAGCAGGGATTTTCTAATCAAAATATAGATAACCTGCCATTTATCCAGCATTTTTCCGCCGGAAGGACCACAAAGTGTCATCATTAACCCCTGCTTAGCCAGCGCAGGGGGGGAAAAAATCCCTTTTTTTCAAGTATTTTCCCACTCGATCCCGGCTGCTTTGCGGAGGCAACGGCTGGGAAAAATCCTTTCTTTTCACTTCGGCTTTCATTGCGGTAGATCCGTTGATCCTGCGCAAGAAATAAGCTTTAATCTTATTTAATCTTGCTTGGGGAAACCTCCGGGAATTCCGAGCCATCCCAGCATCGATCACTTCTTCTCCGTACATCCTCCTTGTTATCGATAAAGCCTTTAATTATATTCTCCTGGTTATTTATCTGTTAACAGTTGTCAAGTCCGTGTAGCGTTACTTGCTCTTCTTTGTGTGTCTGAGACTGTTGAAAATGCACAGTGGCTTCAAAAATAATGCGATCACCCCGGCGCTGTAAATCTTCCGGGGTTCGTTCTCTTATTATTCCCAGGAAAATCACCTTACAGAGGTAAAAAATAAACATTTTGAAGACGAGGAGTTGTCCTGTGGCTCTCTGAAGTACCGCAAACCGAGGGAAATCAGCTAAATAGTTAAAATTTGGGGAATCCCTTAACTTCAGTCGGGATTCGGTGCGAGCATCGTTGGGTTCGAACAGACGATTGTCCGTGTGTCCAGCCCCAGGATCATTCTCCTGCTTTTAAGGCTGCGCTGGGTGTTGCTGATTTTTCATCTCTTTTCTTGGAGCTCATGACCGTTTTGAAAGGTGTAGGAAAATCTCTGTATCCTAAATATCTTCTAAAAATCCAACCCAAATTTTAATGGATCGTTCCGCCATTGCGACACGGTGGCTGTCACCAGCGTCAGAGCCGGGACAGTTTGATCCAAAACAAGTCCTTGATTTTCCTTTGGGATCCCTTTTTAGCATCTTTTAACTCCTGAGGGGATTGGACGTCCTCCCAGACAGTGAGCTTACAATTTGGAGGGAATCTCTTACCCCATCCAACCCAGCGTGGCGCTCAAGCTGGGCTCAGCCGCAAAGCTCAGCCTTAGGAGCCCAGCCCTGGCTGCGTCCTAAACTCCCATCTCATTTTTAACGTCTATCGTTTAATAATTTACTCGGAGTACATTTTTTCGGAGTATCCCACCACAGGTTTCTTAGAGAAATCCGACACGAGCGATAACGCGATCTTGGAAAGGGAATTGAATTATTTATCAAATGACGGAGACTAAACTGCTGTATTTTCTGTAATTTGTTTTCTCCTGAAGCCCGTTATGTAAAAATGTAAATATTGCTGGTTATATATGTTGTGGCTCTTGCCAAATATTTAGTATTTTAGCAAACTCGCTCTGAGTACTCGTCGTTTTTGAGAAGGAACCCTCCAAGCGCTCTTGAATAAGCACTGATTAGTTCATCGTAATTAGATATTTATGACACCGACTTCGCGTGCACGAAAAACCCCTCCCTCCAAGATTTGGGGCGGGTAGGTGGCACAACCCCCAAAATTTGGGGACTCCTGGTTGAAGGGAGTTTAATTTCAGGGAGGTTTTCCGGTGGTCCCCGCTCCGGTTTGGGATGGGGATGTGGAATGAGGTGTTTGATGGAGGATTTTGTGGTTTGGGGGATTTGGATGACTCTTCCAGCTGGGTGCCTCTTCCATCCCTGGGCTGCAGTCGCCGGAGGGTGGTCCAGGGCAGGGAGGAGCGGGTCAGTGCCCGCCCGAGCCCCTGTGCCAGCCGGCTTATGCATTCCAGTGAGGACGCTGCCAAGCACCCTGATCCCATGGATCTGGTGGGCTCAGGTTGGTTGATCCGAGGCGACCTTGCCGAAAAAAGATGGCAAGACCCCACGGCTAGATGTTGGGAAATCAGGTGCTGGTTTTTCAACCGAAGATGATAATTAACCTCTGGAAAAACCCAGCTCTCCAGGGAAGAAGCAGCTTTTGCGCCTGTGGAGGAAAAATCCAGGCCCAGCTACTTTTCCTGGAGGATGCACCTGAGATTCTGAAACCGGCAACAGCTTTACAGCTCCTCGTCTTCGCTTGCTCCTGCAGAATTGTAAGGAGGGAGAGGGGAAACCTGTCCCGGCGGCTGATTTACGCGGCAAGAAATCCTTAAAAATCATTGCCCCAACATCTCCAAAGGATCGGGGGGGATGTTTTGGATTTTCAGGCGCTCTCCGATGGCCAACCCAAAGGAGGCCAACGTATTTTTGAGGCTGCTCTCAAGCACAAGGTGCAAACATCAGAGCAAATATTTTCCAGATTTTTTTTTTGGGGGGGTTAAGCTGGAAGTGGGGATTTTCCCCGACACTGTCACCAGGAAACTCAAGAGAGGGAATTGAGGTGTTTTGGGTTCTTGGCCTTGAATTTTAAGTACGTTTTCCACCTTTCCCATCACATCCCTGGCCATCCCTTACGTGTCGTGTATTCCCGTTGGCTCGTGCGTGCCGCTGTGACTCTTTAGAGCTGATTTTAACCCATCCTGAAAGAATTCCAGGGCTATTTCGAGCGATTCCCTCTCCCATCCTGTATTCCTTAGGAAACGGGTGGAAATTCTGTGTTTCTCACCAAATCCAGATTTAACGGCGTTTTTTATTGGGGAAGGGGATGGGAAATCGAGAGAAACCACACCATGGCAGGAGCTGATCCAGAAAAATTCTCCCCTGTGGCTTTTCCAATGAAATGTGGGGAAATTTGGCTGCAGGACCCAGTGCTCCCAGTGCTCCCAGCAGAAGTCACTCCAGGGAAAGCTCATCGTCAGGTCTTTGGGAGAAGGGGGGGGTAATGTTTCACGTGGCTGAAATTTGGGGTGGGGAGGAGCCAGCCCCCTCCAATTATTAATAATTATTAATAACAAATAATAAAAATTAATAACTATTAATAGTTGTTAATAAATACTAATAATTTTTGCGGTGCCCTAAATTTCAGGAGGATGAAAGGTCATGCCGGAGGGGTGGCCTCGCTGGGGGTGGGGGTCTGTGGTTGGATTTGGGGGGGTCAAATGCCAGCGGGGTTGGCTCTG
>JAAGAY010003030.1:0-25495 GCA_011801015.1 Ardeotis arabs
AAAAAAAAAAAAAAAAAAAAAAAAAAAAAAAAAAAAGGAGACTTCCAGTCATGAAACCAGGAGTCATACCTTCCTGGCAAGTCTTACTAAGTGTTATCATATTATCATCAGGTATTATCAGGTGCCAGTCCCCTTTCCTTTTGTTGCCTACATTCCTTGAACATGGGAAGCCAAGAAACCTATCTCCAAGTTGTGTATTCCTGTAGAAATTTAACTTTCAGCTTCTCATTACACAGCATGCACCAACACCCTTTCCAGAAGAAACCTGTCCTTCAGAGCTTGTTTCTGCTACAAATTGTGCTACATCTCCCCCATCCCCAACAGCATTATCACCTCATCAGCTCTGCAGAGCTATTCAGCTGTTTCCCCACCGTATTTCAGCCCAGGAAGTGTTCAGCTGTACCTGGGAGAAGACTCTGAGACAGTAGGCACTCCCACCACTGCAAGGCTCAGACACTTTTAGGTTCTCCTGTCCAAGATAAGGCATAAAATTAAGTGGGAAAATCAGAATGTGTTAGAACCAAGATACCGGCTTAAAAAAAAAAAAAAAAATGCAGAGAAGAAAGGAAATTAAAAGTGAGAGGCTGAAGCACCGGTAAAACTGCCCTCCCAACTGGGGGCAGAATCACTAAACTTTTCCAAGCTCATTAAGAGCAGTTATACTCCTAAATGTTAACTGTAGATCTAATATTTTGAGGCTGTCTGACTGCAGGACACTTTTCTTGGCAGCTATTACAATGCTGGCTAGACTTGGCAACCTACAATCCACAGGTAGTCACTTAAAAAAAAAAAATTTAAAAAATCACTCCTCTGATGCATTGGAAAGTTTTTGTCTCTTTGAGCTTCTCTGGTCCAGAATTGTTGCTCTTTCCCCAGTGCTACATCTCCTATCAATTACTGGTGTGCTGTGGAACCCTGTTTAATAAACATCATTTCCTTGGCAGAGCACATCTTCTAAGTGATCGATCATAAGAGTCTAGGAAATAGAGTTCTAAGTACTATATCAGCTTCCTGCCTCTCCTTTGAATGGCATCCCATAGTCATTAAAAACCACCCTTGGCATGAAGATGATTTATTTTAATCTAAACAGAGATTACTTTAATTAAACACACTTTATTCTGCTTGAAAGTGACAGAGCACTTCCCTGAAGCCCTCTATCGCTCTATTCATCAAACGGTTTCAGTGGGAGCAGCAAGCCACTCCTCCCAGACCACTTCGCTATGGAGTTTCAGCTTTGCTCCAAAAACAGGGAAAAGAAAAATGCACAATAAGAAAATATAAACAGGTCCAACTAATCTCAGATAACACTACAGCTGTGTCAACAGACTTCTACCACCATTAATCAGATCCTAAGTTTGTAACAGGATACTAAACAAAGCTGCAAAGCTTGCATCAAAAAAAACCCCATCAAATCAAATCCGTTTCAATGTTGACAAAACCTAGGAGTTGCCCAGAGAGGTGGTAGATGCCCCATCCCTGGAACCGTTCAAGGCCAGGTTGGATGAGGCCCTGAGCAACTTGATCTAGTTGAAGATGTCCCAGCTCCTTGCAGGAGGGTTGGACTAGATGACCTTCGAAGGTCCCTTCCAACCCAAGCCATTCTATGATTCTATGAAATGAAGGGTCTGGTCCACCTTTATGATTATTCTAGAGCATTTGTAGCAATTGAAAGTCAATAAAGTCCACAATTTGCTGCACAGGGGCTGTAAAAATGGTGCAACAGAGTTGTTCTGCTCAGAGAATGCTGCACAACAGGACATTGCTGGAGAAGCATCAGACAAGTAGTTCAAGGAGATACTGGGAAGGTGTGACTAGCAACAGATGCACAGGACTGCAAAGCTCATTCATGCTTAGATAGAACTAATAAAAAAGCAAGTACTTTAAATCAGCAATACTAATGTTCAATCCTCTTCTCAGACATCCCAGAAGATATTAGGAGGAATGTTACTGGAGTCAGAGGATTTATATCTGTGTAAGTCTAGCGCTGTATGTTGAAAGTAATAGGGGCTGTTTGAAGAGAGAAGGGGGGAATAGACACAAACACATGCTTTCACCTTTCTTTTGGCAACAAAATTCATTTCAGAAAAATCAAAATATTAAATGAATTCCCTTTTCTTATCACTTCCAGTATACGAGGGGAATGGGGCAGGGGAGAGGAGTTGTCATATTGTCACAAGAAAAGTCTGATTTACATTAGCATTAAACCAGAATGTGACTAGAGGTACTCTCACATCCTGAAATAATCCATTTCTTCTTCCTTCCAAATTCAACATTTCCAGCCTAATTTACAAACAAGTATCTGAAATGCATCCAAACTATTATCAAATCAGCTTGCCAGGTGAGTGACATTCACCCTTCACTGAAAGTCTCTTGAAAAAGAGATTCATGACAATTCTACCCCAGATGTCTGAGCTTTTTAATGACTAATAGAACAGTGTCTTTCCAGGCTCACCTTTCATTTGTTATTTACTCAGCAGTATTTACACACTGTTAAGGCAGGCTAAGCCATACAGGGGATAGACATGCACAAACTTAAACAGAATTAAAATGTCCTGGTTGCAAGATAGCTGTAATAGAAAAATATACTGGCGGTGCAGAAGAACCTAGGGATGAGTCACCACTCTGAAACGTTCAGGCAGTTCTTAAAATGGCTGTAATTATCCTTCCCACTCAAATTCAGGATACGCTTTTTATTGCCTTTGAACCATTTACTGCCATGCACTTCAATTCCAAGGATTCATACCAGAGGAGGCTGTCAGAAACAGAATATTAGTCCTGTAGTACACATCTTGGAAGACTGAAGGGTGCCCACTGATCCTAATCTTAAACTAGAGGGGCAGGTTTTGTCCACCAGTTGTTTTAAGGCACAAGAGTAGAGACAAAACCCCACCCAAACAGAGAAAATGACTAAAAAAAACCCCCACAAAAATGGAGTTAGAGCACCCGTATCTCCTAGTTGACAGTATAAATACATGAGAACCCTGATGAAGCTGTTTATCCTGCAGGAAACAAGTTTCCTTTAGACATTTTCATTGATCAAATTATTTATTTGCACTTATCAGTATTCAGGTGTGCTTAATATTTTTTATGCTTAGAGGGCTAATTAAACCTTGAGTCACTCCATCTCAGGGCTATGTCTTTCTTCAGACAAAACGTGACAATTTAGTAAATAAAGTTGTATTAGCTTAAAGAGAAGTTCACATCTTTTTGCACATAAACTTCCCTGAACCTTACTCTCTGCTGAGGGAACAGTCCAGCTTGGCAAGACCATGTTTTTCCCACCTTCTTGGCCTGCAGAAACAGAGACCTCCTTATAGAAGTGAGAAGTAACTGAAAGGGCTGTGTCTGAATCCGAAGTTAATCCTTATTGGACAAGCAGAGCAGCCTCATCCCTACTGTATTAGCAAACTTGTTTGACTACTCAAAATATGCAACAACTTCCCTTCAGAAAGCCCTCAAAAATTATTTTCCTTATGAGGTCAGAAGGATAGGCTACAAAATTGATTAGGACAAGCAGTTTCTTAGTTATCAAACAAAACAGAGATGCCTTCCCTGCCTTAAACTTTCTTCTGCAACTTTTGTTAGCTCACATTTTTAACAGGAAATTTTAAATTTAAATTACAAGCACCAACTAACTATTTCCTCATAAATGTCTACCTGGGGATATATCCCAGGTTGTCTCTTCCTCCCTACAAGAGGAAGCTCAGCCACGTTCTCCTGTAAACAGGGAGTGACTGGCTGCAGCAGCATCCCCCAAAGAAAAACCTAGGCTGTTCCCCAGATTAATTTTTGAATTGGGAAAAGTCTTTGGAGAAATGCAGAAGACACAAGGAGATTGCCCCTGCAGTTTACCAAGGTGACAACAGATACTAGGCTTTCCTCTGGAAACCTATCAACAGGAAAAGAAAGAGAGAGAAAAAAATTGTGTGGGGAGGTATAAAGGTTTTCTGATTCAAGGAATGGATTACAGTGTGTTTAGGGGTTTAGAGATGCTAGAAATACTGATATTTCATGTCTGATTATCTAAATAATATTCAACTTTATTTTCAGTCACCCTCCATAACTTACTATAGGTACCCGACTCAGTGACATCTCTCCAGATACAAGATTACAAAACAACAAAAACAAAAAGTAGTATCCTGAATCACTAGACACCTATTCAGTTATCTTTTTGCAAAATTTATTCACCATCCTTAGGAAAAAGTGACCTGTTCTTCAGGCAAAGGGGCAAGGAGGAAAGAGGTGGAGGGGAGAGATTTTTTTTTCCTATGTAAAGAACTCCGTATACACATGTTAAATACTGATTTCATTTTACTCAGTCATCATAGGAAGCTATTACAGTGCTATAATTTCAGTCTACTAAAAACATTTACTCTCTGGTTTTGTGTTTCTTTTTCACTTTCAAAACTTCACAAGCAAGATCTGTTGATACACCTCAAGAACAAGTTAGTGACTTGGCAAACCAAACACACCACCTTCTCCATCCAGTCAGTTCTTCAGACTCTCTCTACAGCTGAGAACTCAATTAGGCAAATTCCTAATTGGTGCAGACTGCTTTTCCTGATAGCAATGACCCTTTACATCATTGTTAGCAGCCTTTTATGATTAATTAGGCCAGTGGCAGCAGACTAAACTTCTTATTTCTACAGACTTCCAAAACAGTGCTCATTAGAGAGGCAGTGGTGAAAAACCTTTCATTATGTAGTTAATTTTGTACCTCAATTTACCATGGCTTTAGCTGTAGTACCTTTCTACAAAAGACACTTCATTTCTTCCCTTTCCACAGTTTGGAGGTGCAAGGCAGGTGGCCAAAGACAGAACATGCTGCTACTGAGCACTCTCGCCTGACACTGGGTTTCAGTTGCCAAAACTGAGGTTGATACACAAGGAAGGAATAAAATAAAATAAAATTTAAAAATTGCCTAAAAATTAAAGCAACAACATTTGCATTAAAGCAACAAGTGCTACTATACACAAACAGCAACCTACATCTGGGCAAAAACTTAACACATTTTATTGAATACATAAAATTCAAAGTAACACAGGGAAGGAGCATAGCTTCTGCCTGTTATGCTTGTAGCATTTGCTGCTTTCTGGAAATAAGGACTGATGACCTGAAAGTATCAGGAATTTATAACCCATTCAAGCAGTAAGCATGGAAATAGGAGACATTCTTAAACATTTTGAAGGAACCACAGTAAAAATTCAAGGTTTGGTCTAGGACTACTTTACAAATACCTATATATTATAATTTATTTTCATCAAGGTAGTGTTGCCACATTGAGAAACAACTATAAGAGAGCATTAAGATGGATGGAAGGAAGGCTATGATATATTGCACAGTAACACTTCCAAAAAACCATACCCGGAAAACAGAGCTACAGCCAGTTTCATCTAAGGAGAAGTTCATCTAAGGAGTGCTTTATGCACTACAAGTTTCTCTAAATGTAACAAAGCAACTCTAAAAACTTATAAGCATAGAACTTGATGTTTCAAAAGCTCAAAGTCATACTGCTAACACAGGCCAAACAAGAGTTGTTCACATTTGTTCCACTTAAAAAGCCCATACTTCAAAGATTTCTTAATTTAATAAAAATAAAAATATATTTTAAAAATATCTTTTTCTGAATTCACTAGGGTTTAAAAAATCCAGACATCTAAATACTTGAAACTAGAATTATGTTCAATATTTTAGTTTAATATTACACATATAATTTGTTTAAATTTTCTAAAATCATACTAAAATTCCTCCTGTTTAAGTCACTTTTTCAAAATGAATTTTTTGAAAAATCATGGAATGACATCACCTTGTAAACAAAACTTCAGTTTCACCAATGGAAATGAAATGGACTACTTACTACATAAAAGGAGATTCCAGTATTTCCTTGGTCTGAATAGCATAGTAGACAACTTCTATGCCAGGAGCAGAGATCCAAGAAAGTTAATGGGTCTTAGCAGTGGTAGTCTGTAGAAATAAAAAAATAATAAAAATAATTAAAAAAAAAAAAAACAGAAAAAAAGAATAGAATTAAGATCGGTCTCAGAAAATAATCAAGAACTACTTTGATTGAGGTATGATAAATAATGGCTATTTAGTTCAAAGATTTAAGAACCTGTCCCAATTTTGGACCTCTAAAATCTAGGTGCCATGTAGAAAAATACCAAATAAAATTGTAATTATTAGATTAGAGTTCAAGAAGAACTTATTCTCAGATATACTGCACTGATTAAATGCTGTCAATTATTTGGCAACATCCTTTCCCTAGAGGATAAAAAAAAAAAAAACCCAGTTCTTTCTTGTAGACTTTTGCATAATCAGTGCAATAAGTTGGTTTTTTTTTTCCACACAAAGAAGTTTTTATGTTTGTGCAATACAGAGGTTAGAACATCCACTTATTCCATATTTGTAGGCAAATGTCTTTAACACCTGCTAGTATACACCTTCTTACTGGTTCAAACTTTGTGAGAAGCGGACACAAGCCTGTACTGGATAGTAGCATTTGTGTCTGCCTAGGGGAGCAGGAGAAAACTGGAAGGTAACGGTCTCTGTTTTAGAAACAATGCACAGGCATGAGCAAAACTCTACAAATAGTATTCATAGATTCATCTCTGCCAGCTTCCATCCTCTCTTCACCCTGCAAAGCACCCTTATAGAAATTCATCAACTTGTTGAAGCTCTGAGAGACAGGAGAACCTCAGCCATCTACTTGACCCCCACCAGCTCCAGCCTATTGTCACGTTGACTCCCACTGATTTGCTTAACCTACTTTGAATCTCAGATGGCTTCAAACTTATCACTGTAAATTCAAATTCAACCTCACTACAAATGCAAAAGCTTAGTTGTAACTCAGTGGTAGGAATACTTAATAGTATTTTACCATGGTTTTAAATATGATACACAGTACCAAACAGGCATACTAAACAGAAAGTCACTTAAAATATTGCAGTTTGAAAGGAAAACAACTCTATAGTTAACATATCTCGTAACAAATTTGCTTTTACATTAGAAGATCTAATAGGGAGCTGTTTAAACAAGTCACCTTATAACAATGACTGGACCTACACATAGCTACAGCATCTAATAAATTCATAAACAAGTACATACAGACCTGAATCTGACACACTGGCAAGCTACATACAGCTCTATTAGCCAAACATGAGGTAAAGAAACAACTATGCCAACTAAGCAGATTTTTACACGGGAACATTAGAAAATATTGATTCACAGAATTTAAAGTGTTTTCAAGAAACATACCCCGTCTCAGAACGTTTCTAATGAAACTTATAGAATCATAGAATGGTTTGGGTTGGAAGGGACCTTCAAAGGTCATCTAGTCCAACCCCCCTGCAAGGAGCTGGGACATCTCCAACCAGATCAGGTTGCTCAGGGCCTCATCCAACCTGGCCTTGAATGTCTCCAGGGATGGGGCACCTCTCCGGACAACGTGTTCCCATGTTCCACCACCCTCATTGTAAAAAATTTTTTCCTTATGTCCAGTCTGAATCTTCTTCCTTCTATTCTAAAACCATTATCTTTCATCCTATCACAACAGGACCTGCCAAGGAGTTTCTCTCCATCTTTCCTGGAAGCCCCCCTGAGGTACTGAAAGGCTGCTATAAGGTCTCCCCAGAGCCTTCTCTTCTCCAGGCTGAACAGCCCTAACTCTCTCAGCCTGTCCTCATAGGAGAGGTGCTCCAGCCCTTTTATCATCTTTGTGGCCCTCCTCTAGTCTCGCTCCAACAGGTCCACATCTTTCTTATGTTGGAGGCTCTAGAGCTGGATGCAGCACTCCAGATGGGGTCTTATCAAAACATTTTATTTCAAAATATAAACTTATTTCAGATAATTTTGTAAACAGTCATAATGACATCTAAGTAGACTAATTCCATGAGACAGAAACTAAGCATTGTGAAAGATGGTAGTTGTATTTCCACATTTATTCCCAGTACCTGATTGGGACACTACTGTAAAAGGTCCCAGGAGATGGAAGTCATGTCTTGACTTCATATCTATCTAGTAGCCTACATTGTTGAAAAATAATCTCGTGGAAGAGAACAGCAATTTTTAAACAAAGGTATTTGGAATAGTAAGGGTAAGAAGGGCAATCTTTTAAGAAGTCATTAGTGCTTTGGATTAGTTTCACAAGTTACACACAAGTTACAGTGTTCACATTCTGATATAGCAAACTCTCAAGTTTCAGATTTCATTGCAACAGACTTGTAGTACAGTTCAGCACAAGAATATAATTCTTCATATTTAATTATGAAGGGGACATGAGATCTAGGTGATGTTCCCTGCCATGCAATAAATGGAACAAAGAACCTGATGCACGACTCACCACAGCTAAAGCATGGAAAATCAAATGTTCAATAAGATGTCAAAGTTTTCAGCATTATGATGCCTATTACTTGAATTCCATAAAGGGCTTTATTTTGGTTTTGCAAACAAAATAATTTTGTTCTTGTTTATTTTGATCTTGCTCCTGTTGGAGTCACAGAAAACAGTACTCAGAAAAATCTGGTTTTAAAGCTCTTTGCTTCTGGTGAAATAGAACAAGGAGAGAAAACAACATACAGCAAAAATAATCTGGAAGTTAGATACATACCACAGTTGCAGCAAGACTCACGGAAGTTCAATTTCAATTATCGCTAAAAATCATCATCTTCACTTACCAGCTTTCCACAGATTATGTGCAACACTAAAGGAGTAAAAAATCTGGTATATGGATGCAGAAACTATGTAAACCATCTGCTGTTTAAAAAGTCAGTTGGGAGAATGACTATGGACATACGAGGATACCAGCAGTGAATCACCCCTTTAAGGGTGAGGCAAGCTCTGGTCAAATCAAACTCTGAAAACAAAGCAAGGAAGGGGAAGGAGCCATAACGTGATAACTGCTGCTGGTTTGTGGTGTCCTCAGGGCTCATCCCAGAGTTACCACCACCTCTAGGGTCAGCCTGTCACCTTGGACATCACTTGCTCTAGCTCAGCACAACTTAAGTGCTGTCCACCAGTGGAGGATCAGAGGGAAAAATGAAGGCACCAGGGAAACTCAAGAAGGTACTCTATAATGGGAAAAGTGAAATTATTTAACAGCTTCGAAAATGGAATCAAAGAGAGATTTTTATTCAGACTTTTAAAGTTCATGTTCTGTTTCCAAAGTCAGAGAGCTAGATCAACTCCTTTAACTTAAATTTGTCTTTTTGGTTTTATCTGACAGTGCCCAACTTCCATTGCTTTCTCTATTCTCACAGAACATGCTGGAATGAAGTCAAGTAAATGAGCCACTTGGGCTGATATTTTACCTCGAGATGGCAAAAGTAGTTCTCAGGGAAGCATGTGACATTGAACATCTTTCCATATGGAGGTAGAAATTATTTTTTTGCTGCACTTATTCAATAATCAGATTGTAAACTAGTACACGGAGGCAACAGCAGCACAACAGTTAAAGGATCTACAGCTGGAGAGGGGTTGCTGCTCAGTTGCAACAGCAAAACAGAAGACACACAAAACAGGTTGCTCCAAAGTGGGACCCGATGAATGCTTCTTATACACCAATCCAATTTTCATCTGCACAAATGGAAACCAATGTTGAACAAGATATTGCCTTGAGACTCTTTGATTTAGCTTATAACTAGAAACTTTTTTCCTCCCACTCACAGGGGACAGGAATTTCTGATATGTTATTCTTTTTACAGGCATTTTGCCTAGCACAAATCTAGTAGGAAATATCTTACAGTAACAGAACCACACAAACAAAAAAAAAAACCCACCAAACAAACCACCAAAATCCCACACTCCCTCATCCCCAAATGTCACTACCGTAAAATTAAAGTACTCTTCAGATCTTCCATCTCTAACACATCCCACTGAAATATCTTGACTTGACATTTGCAGAAGAAGCCATCTCCTTTCAACCATTTCATATTTTTCACCTTTTCATCAAGAGCCCTCATTCTTTGTTACTGGAAAAAGCAAATACTGTGTTTGTGGAAAACATAAATGCTATACCCACTACTTCCGATTTGCCTCTGTTGTACCTGTATTTCCCATTTTTCCCTTGTTGGAGGAAAGTCTCATTAGAGGAAAATTGTGTGCTGGTAAGGAACCAGATGCTAACCAGCTAGTAGGAACTTCAGAGTTCAGGCCCTTCACTCCTAACACCTAGTGCTAGGCTGCTGCTTCTTGGCAAACCAGTGCTTTTGCACTTGATCAGAAATTCCCTGAGGAGTAGCAACTAGATGAAATATTGTGTTTTCTACTTGAATGTCTTGTCTTTGCTCTCCAAGGACATCTAAAATATGGTAAATACGGGAGAACCACAGAATCACAGGGTGGTTGACGTTGGAAGGGATCTCTGGAGGTCATCTAGTCCAACTGTTCTGCTCGAGGAGGGCCACCTAGAGCCAGTTGTCCAGGACAGTTTTTTTAATATCTCCAAGGATGGAGACTCCACAACCTCTCTAGGCAACCTGCTCAAAGGCTCAGTGACCCTCACAGTAAAATGAAGTGTTTCCTGATGTTCAGAGACAGCCTCCCATGTTTCAGTTTGTGCCCATTGCCTCTTGCCCTGTCACTAGGCGTCACTGACAAGAGCTTGGCTCCGTCTTCTTTGCACCCTCCCTTCAGGTATTTATATACTTTGATCAGATCTTCCTGAGCCTTTTCTTCTCCAGACTAAACATTCCTAACTCTTAGCCTTTCCTTATAGGAGAATTGCTCCAGTCCTTTCATCATCTTCATGTCCCTACATTATGCAACAAGTATTTTTTGTTATTTTCCTTTTTTTTCCTGAACTTAAAAAGATAATTAAATCATATGTAAAGACTACTTGTCCTATGGAATCATTTATCTCTCAAAATAATTATTTTTAGCCACACAACATGCCAGCATACTAGATTTTTAAGACAGTGGGATGTTCTATATTGGTTTAAGGTTGCTAACACATTTTAACACTGTGGCGCTCAAAATACTGACACAATTTTATTTTGAGCACCTTGCAAGGACTTCAGTTTATCCACAACTACATCCAAAGATAGAGACAGAGGGCCCGGTCAAAAAAGCCAGTATCCATGTTTGACATTAACCACAAAAGTAATCTCAGTGACTTCAGTGTGAGGTAGTTACTTATCCCCAAATTAAGGGCCAATATATGCTTTAGTACCTTAAGGATTGACCTAAACTTGAGAACCGAAGACATCTGGAGATTCCCAAACCTGCTAGATAGGAGCATCTCCAGCTCCTGGTGAGAATACTAAAACGTGAGACATCTTTTAATCGAGATTCTGGTAGAGCCACAGAAAACAAAACAAAACAAAACAAAACAATATAGAAAACATTTAAGATTATTCTGTTCCAGTTTTCACCACCCAGGCTATGGAGGCCAGATATATGTAAGCAAAAGCGAAAGCATCACTTGCAGGCAGCGTTTGTTTTGTTCAAGAGGAACTTCCCTCTTCTCAACACCTCTTTACAGAATATGAGTGAAAATGGTTATAACAAGCAAGTATGTAATTCAAACACCCATCTTGCCTTTCACCAGGGCGATGGAGCTCCACTATACTGCTGTGTATCAATCTGTACCACATTTGATGCTTGTCTGAAAAGAGGCTTTATAACAGAAACAAGGATTTGTTCACAGTAGAGTATGTTTCCTCTCCTCCTTCCTCCTGCTATTTTAACTCTATCCAGACGTTTGCTTTCCTTTATGCAAGGCAAATGGAGTTAAATGAGAAGATCAAACTGAGACAAGGAAAATACGTCCATCTGAGACGCATTACTTCATGATGATCCAAATTTTGGATTTGAATTAAATTTGTTATGAGAACAGCTGTGCTGCCTCTTTGTCACAGTATATAAGAACAGCACTCGTTCTTCATACTTTAAATCCTTGGTTTGCTTTCAGTTTCCATCCTCTTAGATTCCCTTCGCCCTTTTCCTTTTATCTTGAGCTTTCTTGGAACCTTGTTTCAGTTGTTCTATTCTGGTTTTACTTTATTTCTGGCATGCAGGCCCTCAGTTTCTAGTAGCACAGGATCAGCAGCTCTGCACTGGTCTCTCTATCCACATAAAGTATTCTGGCACTAAGACCCCCAGGCCATTGATGGTGAAGACTGGCTCAGACCGGAGTCTCAGCCCCAGCCAGCTAAGGAGCCACAAACCTCCAGGCTTCATTTAGGTTTTTCTAAAACTTGTTCGTAACAACCTAAATATCAGGCCAAGGGTTTTAACAGACTATGAGCTTCTGGAGGTTACTCAGAAGATAGAAGTGGCCAAAGGGTCAGAAGGTTTGGAAAACTATGTTGAACACTGGGATGCTGTTTAGGAAATCACTGTGGGTATCAGGTAGGTCACAGCATCTGATGAATGAAGTTAGTCAGCCTGTTATTTCCTCCATCTGTACAAAGGTTGTTTTCTTCTCTCCCTGGCCTCTCACAATAACAAAATTTGTACAAGAGATCACTGCAGCTTCTCAAAGGTGCCAATAGGAAATCCTTTTTAAAAATACTAATTATTATTATAATCACTCTTATTTTACTAGAGTTCTAAGCAAGGTGGATTATTTAAAATACCCATTCAGTTTTAATTACAGTACTTTTTAAGACGTTTCCTTGTAACAAATATTGGTATCATTAGCTCTTAGCTAGACAACACTAACAAGTTGTAGCCTCTGTGCCTTTCCAATAAATAAAAATAATCCTTACTCAGATCAACATATTTGGTGACTGTGCTTAAGACTCCTATCAGTCAGCAGTACTAGAAATAATGCAAATGAGTACTCTGAGTCTTTGCCCTGAGGAAATACATTTTAAGCAGATAACACAAAAAAAGTATACTCACAGATTAAGGACTTAAAATTGTGCACCCAGAGATTCATGCAGGTGTCCATTGTGCAGTTTTGTGCTTCCTAAAGGGTATGTGCACACTATATAAGTCAAGGCACCTAAGTGAGGAAACTAGTTTGATGGCAGTAGGTTTTGGACCGAAATAATTAAATTCACCTTCAGGAGGCTAAATGGGGAACTGAGGTTCTGGATAGCCACAGTTAGGCACAAGCAAACCCAGGGATTTGAAAAATCTGTTCAGAGGTTTAAAACTAAGCTTTTTGCCTACACTTAGAGCAGGAAGGACATACTGTTATGGTCAAGATCTTGTTTATGGATAACAAGGAAACAATCCTATGTTTAAAGCCAATAATTTATTGTTAATATAATCAAAATTTTAAGTCCGATTACTGTCACTTCAGATCTGGTTGCAACAAAAAAAAAGCAAAGGATAATACTACTTTTAGAATACAGAAAAAGCCCCAACATCTTTTTACATTAAATTTCTGTTTTACACCATTTCCTGGTGTTATGTCAGCCCTCTACTGCTCCTCTGAGTCTTCAAGTTGGTCTTTTGACCATGGGGTTGTCAGAAGTGGGGCTAAGGGGGTTACGGCAACCTATGAGCTTCTGGAGTCTTCAAGCAAGAGGAATAATGTTTATGTTGGTGGATTTTTTTTCTTCGTCACTCTAGGATCCACTTGGGATCCTTTTAAAACACAGTTTTACTCCTCCTTCATCAGTCTGCACCTCCACACCACCTTTAAGTTTACTATACATGATGCCTTTTACACATGTTAGATACTTCTTTATCCTCTGTGTTACCCCTAAAGCCAGCTTCAGGTCTGCATTTTTTTAATCAATGATTGGCAAGTTGTTAGTATCTGCTGGATCTCCCTAGCCAAGCCACATCTCTCACTGTCCTATGACAGTACTCCTCTACACCACATCCTGCATCTGCAATTGTCAAAGCTTCTTCTTTACACTACATCATTATATTAGAGTAATACATTTCTGATTCTACTCAAAATAACTGCTTGTTAGTGCTATTTATATAGAATCACAGAGTATGTTGGGTTGGAAGGCACCTTTAAAGGTCATCTAGTCCAACCCCCTGCAAGAAGCAGGGACATCTCCAACCAGATCAGGTTGCTCAAAGCCCCGGCCAACCTGCCCTTGAATGTTTCCAGGGATGGGGCATCCACCACCTCTCTGGGCAACCTGTGCCAGTGTTCCACCACCCTCATTGTAATAATTTTTTTCCTTACGTCTAGTCTGAATCTACCTCCCTCTGTTTTAAACCCATAGCCCCTTGTGGTATCTACCTCCCTCTGTTTTAAACCCATAGCCCCTTGTGGTATCACAACAGGGCCTGCTAAAGAGTTTCTCCCCATGTAAAAGGTGATATCATACAAACAAAAGAAAAGTTTTTTTAAAATTAACCATAGACACCCAGTCAGTTAATGAAACTGCTGTCACAGCTAAACCAAGCAAAACAAAGCTGCAGGCAAGTCATGACAGTCAAGCAATACTGACCAAGGTCAGTCCTGAGGACTTGCAAATTCAGTACAGAGTTTATGGCTTGTTGCTAGCAACAGCAATGCTGTATTACAGCACTGCATGGCTACAATACACAAAAATTTAAAAGTGCCTCCCAATGTGTCACAAGATCTTTTAGGAATTTAACAGGTAGTTTCTTTAATACAAACATGAAGAGGGAATGAATCTTACAGTTTATTCTAGGACCTGAAGCACTCAGAAATTCTTCAGCCGTGCTACAGAATTTACCATTCAAGGAAGGAAGATGAAAGTGTATCATCTTGTATCCATGGTCCTGCATTTAGTCCCCATGATGCCAGCAACCTCCCAACTAAGAGACTCCTTTGTATCCAACACTTTCTCACAGTCCTCAAAACTCACAACTCTTCAGTAATTCCACTCTACACACTGTCAGAAAAGGCTCCATAGACAAAAGCTTGATCATTTCGCAGCTTGTGTACTTGAAATATTAACAACTCCACCATGCAAACTTCACCTGGACTCCAGATCTCTTTATTCTCACGAGCTGTGGCAAAGGCACAGTAATAGCTACATTTCCATCATGAAGATATATGTTTCTAAATTAACACATTAATTTAAATCAAAAGGCAGCTTCTGACCTGAGCTGGCCCAGCTGCAGCAACAGAGAAAGACAAGGATACGCATCTGGACAGAAACGCCCTTTCTACCAAAATCAGGCAAGCAGGATCCACAAGACTGAATTCACAGGCTCTTAATTCTGTCAGAAATGAACTGGTATTGCCAGGACACAGGAACAGCACACGTGGATATCTTGAAAGCCTAACAGAGTGGAATACTGATAATTTAACCGGTGTTATACAAATGAAAAGATTAATATCACTGCAGCCTTTCATCTAAGAAGGTTTCAAATATTAATGCCTTTTTCAAAAGTTATTTGATCGATACAATTTGTGTTAATGAAAGAAGAAATGAGTTAATGAAAGAAGAAATACGTTAATCAAAACATTCACTTTTGGAAGAGAAAAAAAAAAAAAAAGTCTTCTGAGTGTTCAAATATTGAAGCCCAGCAAATATTCCCTCCCTTACCCCACCTTTTTACAAAAAAGACAAACCCTACAGCAAAGCAAGCCTTGATAAACACACAGAGGACAGACTATGGATTATGAGATATGCTGCAACTCTGATAAGTGCTACCGTGGATTTCTTATCTGCAGAAGCCATGTGACAAATCATCCTACAACAAGACCTCACTGTGCCTTATTCATTTTCTTCCGACCCAAATCATACATTGCTCTTTGACTGATATGCTAACAATACAGAGGGAGAAGGGAGGTGTGGTTGCAGCCTCAGGATCACATTAACTAAGACACAAGAAGGGACTCCAAAACCAGATCTTTTTGTGTCCATGGAGAATTTTTACCAAGGTCCCTGGAGGTCACACATGCAAAAACACTGAATTTGTCCACTGCGCTTCTGGCTCTCTTGAGGCTTCGCTTTAGTAAGACAAATGGCTAATTCACTACAGCCAAATGTTGCACAATTCATGATTAAACACAAGCCTCCTCACACTTGGCTTCATTTATTTCCCCTGCAATGAAATATGTGCAGGTTTATATTTTTTCATTACTACATAAATACAAGCAGTTTATAAAATGCTGGAGGAATTATCCAACCTGAATCTTTCATTTTAACATGAAAATGTGTTTTGGTCACTATTTTTTCCTACTGTCTGCTGCCATGTAGTTATTTAATGGCATTATTTAATTATGCTTAAACAATTTTAATAATTGCCAACGCTCCTTCCTTAGAAATTCAATTAAATCTAACCCTAGATCTATAGACATTAATAGCAAGAGCAAAATCTTGCTGTTCTTACTAGCTATTCTTATTAAGATTTATATAGTGTTAATTATCAGTAGTCCCTTATTATTCAGTAATGTAATCTCAGCATTAGCATAGCTAACAAGAAGCACCTTGTAGTATAGTACATTATGACCATAAATGCTTGCTTAACACCAAATAATATTAAAAACCTGGGGGCAGGTGTTGTTTGGTTGGTGGTTTGGTGTTTTTTGTTTTGGTTTGGTTTTGTTTGTTTTTGTTTTGTTTTTTTTCTTTTAAAGAATAGCTGTCCATACTATAGAGACTTTGTGTACAACAGGATCTCTATCAAGTCTGGTTCCTTACATGCCCAAGACTGCACAACAAGAATAGGCTTTCTTCATTCACCACCCCACCTCTATCCCTGCTGTTACAAACACCATCACAGCAGTCCAGAGGCATTGAGTACGTGAGTACGTTCAGCTTTTTCAATTCAGAGCTAGCCTGTAGAACAGGGCTCTGCTAATAGGGAAGCAAATCATCAATTTCTTGAGCTGAAACACCATAACTTTTACAAGCATGCACATACACAGTGGTCCTCCCTCTTCATTGTCCACAACAACCTCTGCCCACCTGCTCTATTGCCATCCAGCCTTGCCAGATTTGCACACACTCAACTTGGTTTCACTTCACCCGAGGCAAGGAGAGTGCCAAATTCACCCTCCACTGATGTAAGTATCAGATCTTACTGGCCCTACTGTAAAAGAAGCTAGAGACACATCACTGGAATTGCTAATCCTTGTGCTTAAAAGCTTAGGAAGAAAACATGTTTCTGATTTAAACCTCCTCAGCCATGCAAAACATCCAACCTGAGTCAAACAACCCTGAGAACTTGGTTGTAGAGCATCACAGACTACCAAGAAGCAAAAGTCTACATTCTGAAGCAGGTAAGACAGACATAGGGAACAGACTAATAGGTTAAAATTATTCTTTCCGTTTTCTAGATCAGCTTAATGTCTGAATGACAGTGGCTGTTGGCCTCCTAGCATATTCTGCCATCCCAGGCAGGAGAGAGAGGTATAAAGCACGACTTCGAGCTGCCAGATGAATCGTTACAAGATCTTCATTTTCGGTTTTCACCAATTACTCCAAAAAGCATAGAAGCAAGAAGATGCCTGACCTTACTCTGATTTTGCACTTCATTTTCACCTCTCCATCTTCACCACACACTCCACTCTCTTCCCTTCTCTACCCACAAGTGTCCAAGGGCCAAGGAAAGGGCATGTACCTGTCCAGGGCTTCTGCCACCAACTTGTGGTCTGCTACACCTACTGCAATTTCAGCAGGTGTGTGGTACAAACGCACAGATACTCAGACATAAAATTATTATTTACTGAGAACTACAACAGACGTTTTTGGCCTATTTAAGGCTAACACAATCTGACTTTATCTTTTGTTTGTGTTATATCAACACCTACAAAATTTTTACCTTTTATTAAAATTGTCCATTTTTTCAGTATGTCACTCTTGTGGGGACTAATAACAAGAAATAACCCTGGCAACAAAGTAATAAATGGTACCTTTTGAATATCTTTAAATAATTTTTGAATAACTTCTTGACAGTTACTATAGGCAAAACATGCGTGTATTTTTCACAAAATACGTGTTACATTATTGTCACTGTAAGAAATAGAGATAAATTATAGGTAATTTCCAGTTTTTAAGTCCTGTTTCTATGGTAATATGAGCAACTGCCATTACTTCAGAGCTCGTTACCATGGTTATTTCAGGTAATTCCAGGGTTTTAATACCCTTAAACTCGAAGTGATACTTTTTCCTCCTATTTTACTGTTGAGCAAAATCACAGCTCAACTTCAGGGGGAACACAACTCTTCAAGTTAAAATAAAAACAGCAAATAGCACGCATAAATTAATACTAATTCTTCATCCTGAGAAATCTTCATATTCTAGCTGTGTGAGTGCAGCCCACCCTTCCTATTGGTCTTCTTGCTCATGCCTACTGCAAGTGCTACTCTTGACTTCAGTCCATGCAGACTGCTCTCACATAGAGAAGTTTTCCCATCTTTACCTAGAGAGGACAATTTGCACAATCTTTCCTTCACAAGTAGCCAGTGGGAGTCACTTGCTTGAACAAACTGTTACTTGCAATGGACAGGGGTTTTTGCTTACCACAACTTGTTATATAGCTGGGATATGAGGTTAGGGCACTCGTCCAATCTGAATCGCTGGAAGATCGTATGATGCTGCTGAGTTGGCTCCAGCATTGTCAGGATTTTGGTGTTTTCACTAGCATTTCTTTTGAAAACACAAACGACAGAACATCACCTTTTTAAACAAATAATAATAATAATTTTAAGCCATATAACTGTAGAGAAAAGATAGTAACTGTGAAGTAAATGGATCCTAATGACTTGGAAGCCGGAAAGCAAATATCAAGATCCCAAGATGTTTCACTGTTTTCAATTAATCTTCTATTTTAACATATCTAAAAAATGTCTTACTTCAGGCTGGCAGTGTTATGTCTGTTATATTGCCGTGACTTTCTTTTTTTTCTGGTACTAATTAACAAGATTCATAGTAGTGAGCTATAGTATTCTGTTCAGATGTTTGTTCACGAAAAATGTGCTGTCAGTCCCTCTGCAAGGTTTGCTCACTAACACTCAAAAGTCAGCTTCAGTTATACAGGCATGGATTTTATCCAAATAATTAACACATGTCCTCAAATTCAACCATTAATAACACCAAGACAGTGTAGTCTCTTAGAAGAAGGGACAGGAGTCTGTGACCTCAGAAATCTGTTTTCCTGCCTGTAGGTGACTAGTGGAACCTAATATTGATGTTCTACATGAACTGCACCAATCAGCTCTGCCTATGTTTACATACATTATCAAATACCTTGGTATAATAGGACAGATCCATAAATCAAAGCAATTGGTGCTAAGGCCCCTCATTAAATGTAATTTGGGGGTTTTACCTTATACCTCATACCTTACCTGGTCCCCTGGTCAGAACATCCCCACCGTGCATGTCGTATAATATACATGCTTAGTATGCATCTGATGTATATTTCGTCACCAGGGCTAACAGTGCATTTGCCACGCACCTGGAGGTCCTGGGGAATGGGGACAACCAGGGCAAGTACATTCTTGCTGTAAACCAAAACAGTAATCTGGACACAGCCTTTCTATCCCCTTGCATATGAATATCATTTTGGAGAGAAAGCAAGCAGTGGAGGGTTGATTTAAGTTACAAAAGTATGTTGAGATAAGGTAAGTCAGGAAATCACCTGTTTTCTTTCTCAATTGCTTCAAGGACAGTGGTCAGTATGCAATGGTTGAAATTCTTTTACTTCCACTTGAGTGTTCACATAGAGCATCTCTAACTCTGAGAGCAGAGACAAGTCCAGTTGAGCAAGTTGTGCCCACATTACACTCAGAAACCTGGGTATGGGAAGCACTGAGTATGTCTCACACTCCTCTGAGGCCAAAAGTGTCATCACTGTCTGCAAAACTATTTTATATTTCCTAGTAATACTGCAAATACTGTGTCGTGTGGATAGACTAGCCCAATTCTGCTACCACTGAGTTCTCTATCACCATGGAGGCATGCCTATGTCCTTAATTTTGGAAACACGGTCATTCCAAAAAGTTTTAGTTTTCCTTCACATTCCTTTACGGTCAGACATTACGCATACATGTTACACATTTTCTAAGCTGATACACTGATGTCACCTAAGGTGTTAACATCTGTAGAGAGCAGTCCTGCAAATGGCACGGCAAGCTGTTCCACAAAATTCTGTATCCTGCCAGGCCAGCTGGCAGAAAGGCACTAGTCTAACCAATTAAATTACTCAGGCATTTTCTAGTACCAATCCTTATTTGCAGGCTTGCAACATAAAAAAAATTATCAAGGCTTTCTGGAGCTCTTTGCACTGCCCTTTCTGTTTGAGACAGTCATGACTTGTAAGATCCTGATAGGGTGAAGGGCTTGGTTTTGATCCCCCAAACTGCAGGGCCTCTTCTGTTCTGAGATTTATCTATCACTATTTACAGAATCAGCTTGAACTGATTTATAGCCAATATCTTTTTATAGTAGTGGCACATTTCTTGTTTGGCTATTCTGTTTCATTTTCCTTTTTTAAAGGCAACCTCAGACTCTATTATGACAAATTCCTGGCATTTTCCTAGAGCTCAATCAGGATGAGCCTAAGTATGAAGCTTCGAAAAAAGCCCAAGTCACCTTTCTCCCTTCAGTGCACACCAGCTGTGCTTTTTCCATGATTAATCCTCCTAAAGAATGTGATATTTTTAATTATTAGTCCCCTTTGTTCCTGGTAATACTAGCTATGTATTTTCTATCTACCGTCCAAAATAGTCTCTGATCTAATCAGACAGTGCAATGTTAAGCTGGACAAAAGCATTGATTGGTGTTTTTATATACGAACCAAATCTTTGATCCTGATTTTTTAAGAAAGCATAAATGTTTCCACTTTCCCTGTTTCCTTTTCCTGCATTTCAGCTGTTGTCAAATTCAGCTTCCAGAGAGAGGAAATTGGAAGAGACTAAACCACTCCCTGCTTCAAAAAAGCTGACTACAGTGTCAGTTCATTGACATTGCAGCAATTACCCATTTTGATTTGGAAACACTCCCTCCCTAACAAAACATATCTTCATATCTTTCTCCAGCATGCAAGGATTTTTCCCAGCTTGGTGTCAGAGAACTCAAGAAACTAGTCCCATGACAAATACAGACTTACTGCCTAAATTGGAGCTACTTTTTTTCTTGCCAGAGAAACATGGGTTGGAGGTGGAGGGGAGAAGCAGGGGAAGTAAGAGGTGTATGTTCAAAGCAGCCTTGGGGTTTAAAAGCAATTCTTCCATTGAAGTTAACTCATGACCAGCACACAAGAGAGTTTAAATTTCTCAGGACTTGCTTTGGAAAGCTCAGCCAAGCAATTCTTTTCAGAAATTTATCTTTTATAGAAGCTTCCTTAGTGATACGGATTTAATTCAAACTGTTAAAAAGTCATTGGGAGATTCATATTATTTTACATAAACTACATCTATTGCTCCAGAAAATACCACAGTCAACAGAAGAAACTGATTCCTACTGCTGATTCCTCCCTCAACCTGCTGGCCACGCTCCTCTTGATGCAGCCCAGGATGCGGTTGGCCTTCGAGGCTGCAAGGGCACATTGCTGGCTTGTGCTGAGCTTCTCGTCCACCATCACTTCCAAGTCCTTCTCCTCAGGGCTGCTCTCAATCCTTTCTCCGCCTAGCCTATATTTGTGTCTGGGATTGCCACAACTCACTTGCAGGACCTTGCACTTGGCCTGGTTGAACTTCCTAAGGTTTTCACAGGCCCATCTCTTCAGCCTGTCAAGGTCCCTCTGGATGGCATCCTTTCCCTCCAGCGTGTTGATGGCACCACACAGCTTGGTGTCATCAGCAAACTTGCTGAGGGTGCACTCTATCCCACTGTCCATGTCGCTGACAAAGACGTTGAACAGGGCTGGCCTGAATGAAAGTTCATTTCCCATATGAACTTTTCATCCATAATTCCCTCCCACATAAAGGATAAAGCTGCATTTTTATTATAAATCAGCCCCAGAGAATAACCACTATCTGAAAAAATGTTAACAATAACACAATAATTCAGGGATTTTGAAATTAAGTACCCTGTGTGAGAACAGATTAAGAGAATACTGTCTATGTAATTCTAGAGAAAACCAATTAAGCTTACCATCTAATGAGCAACGATGCTCTCACACATCTGCCAGCAAAATGAATCAACATAATCTATTGCAGGTGGTTGTGCTTTCTATTTACTATGCCACAGAAATGATTCAGCACCATAAATTATGGAACCATAATCAGCAATTGGTAATATGGGGGAGCTTACCCTTTTCTTAGTTTATAGGCTCATGGCTACTATTACGTCAAAAAAGCAGCACTCAGATTTGTGCCCACAATTAACATCTACTCATAAAACATAGTTTTTTTCACCAACTTTTAGATTATCACATGGCATTTCAAGACCCCAGTCAAACTGCAAATAATGAGGGAAGTTCATGAATCATCACTTTCTGTCAGAGTTTTGCCTTTTATGTAGATGATCACAAAGTCATTGAATCAGGAGATAGATTTCCTACTTGCATTGCAAGGAGAATAATGCCTTTCCTATTCTATTTCTATCATATTTGGCAGAATCTTGTTGTTCAATAATGCATTTTTTTTTCTTTTGGTAATGTTGCTCTGGTAACAATCTTACATGATCTTTCACCAACATCTAAAAATCTCTCTCTCTTAATACAACATTGTATAACCATAAGCAAAAAGACCACATATTTTTTCCATGATTTGGTAAAATTACTACTTTCTGGAACAATGGACTCTTCTAATATGAGTCACATAAATGTGCAGTCCCATGGTAAATCCATGAACACCTGATATAAAGCAAATGAACTGAGGGTAATTAAATCAAAGAGAAATGTGGCCCATAATCATTACCTATAGCTGCAACTATAGGTAGTTGCATAAGCATTGCCCACCCTACAGTCTTCCCAAAGTTGATATGTGGCTCAAGTAACTGATGCTGGAGTTTCTTCCGTAAGAAAGAGTAACTCAAATAAAATAGAAATAATAACATTATTGCATTCTATCCTTCAACCTATTATGCTATTATACAAAGGAATTTTTTTTTTTACAAAAGAAATAAAATATTTGCAGGCATTTTAGGGAAATAAGCTTTCAATTCTAACAGTCCAAATGAAAGTTGGACACAGAATCCATTATAGAGTAGGTCTCTGATATATAAAATTTAGAAATCTAAAATAGCAAGTGACACTTCAGAAATTAAATTATTTTTCAGTTGATGCTAGAGAAAGTTTCAAACAAAAATAATAAAAAATTTATATCCCTTATCCCCATCGTATTCTAAACATTATTTTGAAATTTACTAAAAAAAAAAAAAATTTATCAAAATATTTATCTGAAATCCTTAAATAAACTAAACATTTTGAAGACGCTTGTTTTGGATTTTTGTGTAGGGAGTGTTATTTTTGTTCATTTTTCTTTGCTTGAGGCCACTGTTTGCTTAATGAAAAAAACATTTGCTAACTTTAATTTCAAGGCAGATGGTCTCTTCAGTTTGGCTTTTGCTTTTTCTTCTGAAGGCAGTGTACCTGAACTTCACAAAGCATCCTGAGGTCACTAAACACCTTCACAGCCATTCAGTAGAGGGCAACGAGCAAAATTCAGAAGATAACTGTGTGCTTTTCACCCCTTTATACACATTTTAACAGAACATTTTGCTGGAAGAATAAAGGAAGAATGTCGCTCTTACAGATTTCCCTATAACATTTTGACAGAGATCCTGACTGAGCTGGAGATGCTCAGGGTTCTGAGGAGCAAAGCAAATTCAGCATTGAGCATGGCTTGTGCTGAGAGACTCGTCTGAACCTCTTGCAACACATGAACAAAGTTACAGAGAAAGAAGCAACTTTCTGATAAGCTACAATAGGGTGAAAAAAACCCCACTGAATCACAAAGGCTTAGAAGGGAAACTCTTGTGATCTTAACGAAAGTAGACTGTGACGGATACCAGTATAATACAGATAGTTAAAATGTCATAAAGTGCTTTATTGCTTACTATTTCAGTGTTTTCTTGTGGAATAATGTTATTACCTGGCATTTGAAATAAATCCTCCTTCCTTTACATAGGAGTCTGTTTCTTGTGAAAAAGACACTCAGTCAGTGCTTAATACTGATTATAACTTGGGAACAATCGATAGAGCCTGAAAAAAATATTGTAAAGATCTGCAGGTTTACTAGGACATAGATAAGGCCTTACTGAAACTGTAAAAGTGCCCACCTGTTATAGGAAACCTTGCAGTAGGGTCTATTTTAGCATTAGTCACCCTCAGTGATGAACCAGAGATTCTATAAAAGTAAAGAAACAAGAAAGCACGTCGATGTCTGACCTGTATACTTAGTGCAGTTAAAGTGCTCTAACGATAACTTTCTTAACAGACTGTACAGTGTATCTATTTTTAATATTCCTAATAGATTCACATCTACACACTAAAATCACTGAGGAGCAGATGAGCTATGTCCTTTTTACTCCTCCAGCTGTTTTCTCTGCTCAGATGCAATAGTTTCTTCCTCTCTCACATGGGAAGCCTCATGCAAATGACAGGAATCTCAAGCATCACGTTGTTTCTCATTATTCAACTGGAGATGAAGGTTTAAAACCCTCATAAGAGTACATACACACTCCTCACATTTCCATTTTCCCAAATCCACAGGAGAGCAGAGAATTAAACCATCTGAATTCACATATGCTTGTGGTCTGCTTAAGACACTATGGAGACACACTATCCCCCTGACGTGGCTCTGCTAGTCCTCTATTCTTAGCTATTATTAGCTGTTTTCCTCTTAACTCAGTTTCTAGGAATATTATAAACAACAGCTCCTCATCTAACTGAGTAGGGAATGAGACTATGAACCAGCACACAGTGAAAAAAAGGTAATTTCTGCCTGGAGCTAGGACTACAGAGAGAGCATCAAGAGCAAAGTCCAACCATAGATGTAGTAACAATGAACGTGCCATTTCACTGAAGGCTGTCATTTGGTATAACCGCCACTACAACTTGCCAAGCTCTTGGATATCAACTAGAGATTGGTAGCATGTTGCATACCATGCCATATTTCTGTATGTTCAGCTTCAGTAAGCAGTTTGCAGCATGATGTATTTGTGCACTTCTGGCATTATCCCAGCACTTACCAAATTTGGCATCATCTCCACTTCTTTGTCTACATTTTTTACCCCATAGGAAACTTAAACTTGTTTCTGAGTTCTTGTAGATGAATGAAGCCACAATAACTTAATGACCTGCATTTTCTGAATGAACATCTATGCTCTCACCTACTTCAAGAAACCTATCAAAAAGGGATTTATGACAGTGGCTCTGGCACACAGTTCTTCCTTGTTCCTATTGGAGAAGCATGGGTTTGATGGATGGACCACTCGGTGGATAAGGAGCTGGCTGGATGGCCGCACTCAGAGAGTGGTGGTCACCGGCTCGATGTCCAAGTGGAGACCTGTCACGAGTGGCGTCCCTCAGGGCTCCGTGTTGGGTCCGGCCCTATTCAACATCTTTGTCGGCGACATGGACAGTGGGATAGAGTGCACCCTCAGCAAGTTTGCCGATGACACCAAGCCGTGTGGTGCCGTCGACACGCTGGAGGGGAGGGATGCCATCCAGAGGGACCTGGACAGGCTGGAGAGGTGGGCCCGTGCCAACCTC
>JAAGAY010003031.1:0-10810 GCA_011801015.1 Ardeotis arabs
CAAAGACTTTTTTTTTTTTTTTTTTTTTAAACCTGCACTATTTTTTTAAGCAAACAAAACAACGGAGACCTCCCCCCCCACTAGAAAATTACATAGATGATTGATTTAATGGGGATATACATAGAGACAAAACTGAAGAACTGCCTAAAACTGACCTTCCTATGTGGGCAAGAGAGAGAAACAGACAAAAAACAAAACCAAAAACCCTCTAACAAACTTGTCGAGGCTTCTGATTTTTGAATTACACATTTTTCTTTGAATACTGGTTTTATTCCTTTGACAGGAATATGCTTTATTTTTAACAAATCTGCCATATTGCTACACTACCCAACTTGGCTAAGTCCAGTCTTTTATTTAAACTTGGTTAATTGAGCTGTACTTACACTGAGTAAGTATAAGGGTACTAAAGGAGGTTGTGCTGATTTAATCTCCTAACTGTGGTTGTGATGCACTGCTGGGTGTCTGTGCGTGCTTAGTACAATTTTGTTTAGTAGGGTCTGATACTTCTGCTTTGCACTGGTGTTTCTCATACGATGCTTGTGTTCATTGAAGTGCTGTAAGTTTTTGACAGGGCTAAAGATAGTAAGCTCCCAGAACTCTTCTGGTTTGAGTTCCTTGGAAGGATTTTGGCTTCTTGTCAAAATATCTAACTATGAACTGCCTTAAGCAAACAAGTTGCCGTAGCTTTCTAAGCAAGCTGCCTGTATCTCTTTCTGGGTCCCTATATGAGAAAGAAAGAAGCTGTAGGCTTCCCTGTGTAAATAACCTCAACTCAGCCTGGCATCAACTCTGCACTTTACAGTGTTTTCCTATTCCATTTCTTTTTTTAAATTTTGCTGTTACCTGATTTCTATTATCTCAGAGCTACACCAGGATAACTTAATTTTATCTATGCCGCTGAGGAGCCTTGAGCTGGATCAGTTAATGGTATCTGCTTTAACTTCAGTTAAGCATTTTAAAGCTGTTTAATTGCCAGGACTCTGTTTGCATGCGTGCAGTCTGCTTGTTTAGCTGCACAGGAATTTTGGATAATACGAGACAGTTTGCTCCATTGTACTGTTCTTTTCTGGGATCTGAATCCTCCACATTTCCTTCTGTATGTTATCTTGCATGAAGATTGCAGCTATTTTGGTTTGTAGCTACTCTATGTGATGAGTAAAAGTAATGGTAATTTCATTACTTGCACTGGGTTTTTTCTTTATCAGCCCACTATGCCAGTCCTGAATTTCTATGTTTTGAAATATTTTGATACGGAATAACTTAATTAACCTAAAATAAGTAATTTTTCCCCTTAGACAGCAAGGAATACTTTCTTGCCAAGAATATGGTGTATAAATCATTTATTAAAAACATAAAAGAGACGAGTAAGCATGGCTTGTTTTAAGTGTGAGACCAGTATCTGACAAGCATAGTACATTTGTTTATGGTAATTTTCATCTTGTGAACTATGGATGTCTGTGCTTCTGCCCTGGGCTGCAAAGGTGTAGAGTGTATTTATTCTTATTTGGAGCTTTGCCCCACCAGGATGGCGCTGCTGCTTACAGAGAGGAAGAACATGCATGGTTGTTGTCTCCCCTTTCTGGTTCCTTTGGCTGGACTAGAGAAGTGAGAGGATGCTTGTCACTAGAATTCGAGAACGATTATGAGTTTTTGGTATACCAATTTGGTGTTCTGTAACTAAAGATATCCATTGCGGTATCTATGTTCTCTAACTAAGAGTATCTATTATGGTATCTGCTAGGCCATGATACAGAAATTCTCTTCAGTTCCAGAAAAAAATGTTCTCCAAGTGCAGCAGTTGCATGCGATAATGCCATAGTAAACTGTATCTTGGCACCAGTATGTTACAGAGCTTTCTTGTACTGTTGTCACTGTTGTTCTCAAATCTGGGAAAGCTGTTCACGGTGTTGCTGAGTGAAGGTTTGGAAACGGTTATATGCCTGTCTGTGGTTCTTAAGTCACACTTGCTATCTGCATTGGGAATCCTAGATGCCTCCACGATAGGCCCGTTTGATAGGTGATTGCAAAACACTTTATTTGAAGAACAAGTTCAAGATGTTAGGCTAGTCTACAAGCATCTTGTTCCCACAGTCTCCTTTTCTTTCCCTTTGTACTTAACCGTTCTTGCATCATCTTTGAAGAAGCTTGCTCAAGAAATGTAGTAGGCTGCTGGGCCTTAAAGCTAGGAGCTGGTTCTAAATTCCAGGCGAGTTCCTTGCTCTGACTCCAGCCTTCTCTAGGGGTTATTTGCAGGAGTCTTACGTAGAGGACATGTACTCTACAGGAGCTTTAGTTACATATAATAGGGAAGGGAAATGTTTTTCTATAGCTTTTTTTCATGAGAAGGAGGGAAGTTTGTCCCATAGCAGACTGAATATGCCCATAAATGTTTATATGCCAGGACAATTTCAGCATGGTTACCCTTGCAGTTAGCATACTTTCTGAAGACTCATCTTGAACTGCTTTGTCGTCCTAGTTTTTTTTTCCACCAGAGAAGCCTCCACTTGTGTTGGCACTAGGTGTCAGCAGTCCCTAAAGTAACCCTTGTAGACTCAAATTCTCAAACATGCTGCTTTGCAAACGTTTTGGGTCACAGGCTCCAAGATGCTTGGCATCTGCAGTGCTGTTGAATATCACCCCTGGAGGCGAAAAAGCATCTACGTTTTGTCAAGTTACCTGATGGGACAATTTATTTTCTAGCAAAAGAAAATGTTAAGTTTGACTATAATGTGGGAACAACCGTGAATGAGAAAAACAGTTCTGATTTTTGAGGTGCATATAACTTATATATATATGTTTTTAGTGTTTCAGATAGTGTGTTTTGGTGGGGTTTTTTTGCCCCCCTTTCCTTTCTTCTTAGAGCAGACTTGCAGGTTTGTAAAACTTGCCCAGCATAAAAAACCAAAACAAACAAAAACAAAACCAAAAACAACCACCTGAAAAAGCCCTTAAGCATTTTCTCTGCTGTTTATAATATTACTTTCATTATTTGGTATCATGGCTTATAAGTCCTACAGCCAGGTACTGACTGTAAACACATCTTGCCAAAACTACAATTTTTGGTTTGTTTTCACAGCTTGGTAGAGATCAACTGTGTGGCCTATTTAAAAACGTGATGGGGAGGGGCAGGGAAAGACTGAGATGTTGGTAGTGTTTTCTTTTCCACTTTTGCTTTTCCCTTCCACACCCACCCTCAGTTTTGGGAGAACCTGCTGTGAGATACGTTTCTTGAAAAGGCTTAGGAGCTTGTTTAGATTTGTATGCGTGAACTGCAGCCCCAGGCACTAACCTGACACTAGCCTTGAGCCTAATGATATATGCTACATAATATTAGTTATTTTTTGGTATTTATGTGTATTGTTTGAACACAATGATACTTCTTTTTCTGCCACCTCTGAAAGGAATGATTGTTATGAACCTGTCCAGCAAAATTTTAACTGCATTTTGTATAATAAAGCGAGAAGGTGAAGAAGTTGCATATTTTGAGGAGTCATTTCTTGGGAAAGTGTCATCATGAAGCGTGTCAGAGGAGCAGTACTCTGTCTGCAGGGAGAGAATATGATGTGGTCTGAAAAACCTTTTTTCACAAGTGAATCTTGAAAAGTTTTATTTCTGAATAGCCTTTTTATTAGTGGAGTTTCTCATAAGAAACTTTTGTGTTAAGGCCGGAAAGTGAACTATAGGAGAAGCATTTTCACCATCCATAGCTACAGTCTTCTGGATATCTTAGATTTAGTGGTTTTCCTTAAATTAACAGTGTAGGAAATGTTGCAGGACACACTGAAAGTACTTTTAACCCATGTGTGGCAGTGTTGATTGTGATGGTCAGTTTCCCACTACCCCAGGATTCTAGTTAAAAGTTTGTACTTTTGTCCCTTCAAAAAGGGGTAGTCTTGCTAAGCACCAGGTTTCTGTTTCACATGGTTTAGCAGTCTGTATATGTTAATGCCAAATGTATCTACATGGATATAGGTCACAGCCGGGGGTTCTAGAAGAAACAGAACCCTGTTCTAGTCCTTTGGACTTGGGACAGGGAATAGCCCCGTCTGTCATGTTTATGCTTACTTATGTTCACTTAGCAAAAAACATTAGGGTGTCATTTATCTGGTTAGGTAGATGACAGCTTCCTTAGTGAAGGGAAGAAGTGGTTGAGTTTGCTCTGAGGTGAGCAGTTGTATTATATGTGTGATGAGTTGGTTTTGGGTTTTACAAAGACTGTCTGCATGCTAAAAGAAGGGCAGTTACACTTTCTTTGTTCACAAAACTCTGCATGTTGTGGGATATTTCCCCTTTTGTCCTGTGGAATATACAGTTGTGGTGGGTTGATGCCAGGTGCCCACCAAAGCCGCTGTGTCGCTCACCCCTCTTCAGTTGAACACAGGGGAGAAAATACAATGAAAGGCTCATGGGTTGAGATAAAGACAGAGAGATCAGTCACTAATGACCGTCACGGGCAAAACAGACTCAAATTGGGGAAATTAATTTAATTTATTACCAATCAAATCAGAGAAGGATAATGAGAAATGAAAATAAATCTTAAAAGACCTTCCCCCCACCTCTCCCTTCTTTCTGGGCTCAACTTCATACCTGATTTCTCTGGTTCTGAAAAGTGGAATCAAAATGAGATTTTTATAATTCCTCACCTGCCTCGTTATTTTTTTTAATGTTTGGAAAACTGCTTTCAAATGAACAAATAGACAGATAAACACTGTGGTGTTCATGATAGCAAACACAACTTAAAAAAGCCCCAAACCCTAAAAAACTTTGCTGTATGATTTCAAAGTGGAAAAGAGCAGCCTGGAAAAAGCACTTAAATGGCAAAGAGAGAGGGAGTACAATAAAAAATGAGAGAGTTGAAACATGCCATTTTAGTAGGTCCTGACATTAAAACCTGGAATCTTTTGGAAGATTGGCAGGGCACATATCAAAAGTAGTAACTAGTGGTTGTTCTACTCAGTCTTCACTGTTGTGTTTACCACAGGGTGGTTTGCATGAAGTAGGTAGGAAATGTGTTCACTGCTGGATGTTGAGTTGCTGCGGCAATATTCCAAGGAAGGCTGAGTCATTCCGACAGCTTTGCTGCCAGTGGAGGAGCTGTTTTTGCTTATCCTGCTTTTGATGTATGCTTCAGTTGCCCTGTTGTTGGTGCCTGTCTTTGTGAGTTTGTTTAGCTATAACTGAATTAGATCATAAACTCTTGTGTTTTTTTTCTAGATAGTATTTTAATTTACTTACGGAGCTTGAGCTGGCTGGCTGAACATTCAAGCTGGTGTGCGGAAGAGGTGGGACTGCTTAACTGGCAGTGGGAAAGAATGAACTGCCGCTTTCGGTAGCAATGAGCTGTTAAATGAGCTCATCTGTAAAATCTCTCCCCTAGAGATTAACTTGCTGATAGGAAAAAAAGGGAGTTAACTGTGTAAATAAAGACTTTTACTCTTCAATATACATCAATATAAATGTTGTCAAGAGTTGAGTAGTAAGAAAGAGTTTGTTCTCGAAAAATTATGGCAAAGCCGAAAGAGTGTCTCAGATTTTAAAATTCTTTCCACTTTGACTGGAACTGGAAACAGACTTTCAGCAACATTGCTGATATGGTCGTGCTGATAAATCCTAGACTTTCTAACACTGAAATTTAAAAGAAAAGTCAAAACACTGAAGCAGATACGTGAGCTTAACATAAAAGCTGCATCTTTCTATGGTGTAATTTTTCCTCCAGTTGGCAATTTAAAGAGAACTGAAGCCCTTCAGACTTGCCTAGACGTGTCTAAATCTGGTCTTTTAAATTTATCACTGTAACCCTAATGTGGATGCTGAAGTCCAAGAAGTTACACTGCAGTCTTATAGCTATTTATTCAGGGAAGCAGGCAATTTTACTTTATATGTCTAAAGGCAATACGACCTTTGGCCCAGAAAGCCAACTGCGTCCAGGGCTGCGTCAAAAAAAGTGTAGCCAGCAGGTCAAGGGAGGTGATTCTCCTCCTCTACTCTGCTCTTGTGAGACCTCACCTGGAGTACTGCGTCCAGTTCTGGAGCCCCCAACATAAGAAGGACATGGGCCTGTTGGAGAGTGTCCAGAGGAGGGCCATGAAGATGATCCTGAGAGAGTTGGGCTGTTCAGCCTGGAGAAGAGGAGGCTCCGGGGAGACCTGATAGCGGTCTTCCAGTACCTCAAGGGGGCCTACAAGAAAGATGAGGAGAGGCTGTTCAGTAGGGCTTGTTGTGATAGGATAAGGGGTAATGGTTTTAAAATAGAGGGAGGTAGATTTAGATGGGATGTTAGGAAAAAATTTTTTACAATGCAAGTTGTAGAACACTGGAACAGGTTGCCCAGAGAGGTGGTGGATGCCCTATCCCTGGAAACGTGCAAGGCCAGGCTGGATGAGGCTCTGAGCAATCTGATCTGGCTGGGGATGTCCCTGCTTCTTGCAGGGGGATTGGACTAGATGACCTTTGAAGGTCTTTTCCAACCCTAACGATTCTATGATTTTGTTCAGTTTACGAGGAGTGCTACAAAATGCAAGGAATATGTGAGAAATGAGGTCTTTGCTGTCTGTTCAGACAATGAAGAAGAGTGAAGGAAGGAAGAAGAAGGAAAGATTACAGGATTAAAGCATCCTAGAATTCTGATATATGGGAGTTGTTCATGTCTGTAATTATTAGTTGTGATTGATAGGCATATCTCAGCATACATGGTGAAAGTTAGGCATCTGCAGCTGACTTCAGCTTGATAAATAACTAGTTTATAGCAGCTAATGCATTCTGCAATGGCTGAAGCGTGTGTATTAGTTACCTGGTTAGCTGTTTACTCAAATAAATCAAATTTATAGACCTTTTGGTTTAGCATGGAATTTGTTTCCATTCTAGTTTCAGTGCAATATTTACAGTAGCTTAATTTTAATGAAAGTAGGCAATATCTTTTATTCTTCATTTCCATGGTGTCAATTGTTGAGATGGACAAGTAATAGTAAAGAGGCTGTTAATATTCTCACAGTCTTGTAGCCAAAACCTTTGGAGACTGTTCAGAAAAACAGTGGGAAAGGTTACGTAACATGCTCTTAAAGGGTTAATGAAAAAAAAAAAAAAAAAGGAGGCTGTTGCCAAGTTAGTATGGGATGAAATCCTAGTCCGTGTCAATTTAAATTAATTTGCTTTGTCAGTTGCTTTCAGCTATGAATTGTTGGAAGCCGGCTACCCAAGTTAGAGAAGCAGGCTACCCTAGCTCCCATGCAGTATATTTGTCTTACAGCATAGGGAAGTGCTTGGCCATAACATTAACCGATAAAGAACTGGTTACTCTATAGTGTCACTGAAACTAAACCTCTTGTAGCAGTCAGTTGACTACATAGTTTTTTTACAGAGCTTCAGGATTGTTATTGTTTGATTTCTGAAAAAAAAAGATGACTTGTTGATTTTAAAATAAGCTATTCTTTCTGTTCAATAGAAATAAGAAATACTTTAACTTCAATCATTTGCTACACTTGTAGAAATGAGAATTGATGAATTATTTTAACTTACAACACAAAAAATTATTGAATACCTAAACCTTGAAGTGCTAGCTTTTAGTTCACCTATGTGCATGGCTAAAAGCAGTGCAACGTGTTTTGCTTTGTTGGCTGTTAAATGTAGGCTTATGCCTTGTTAGCCTCCTACTTTTGACGGATTTTTAATCAGTTTAATTTTTTGAACTTACTGAGTCTTGTATTTGTAATTTATCATTAAATTTAAAAGCTAAGGAGAAAAATTAGGTTGATACTGGAACATTTATCATATAAAGATGCTGTGTGTCTGATGTTAGGGAGTAGGCTAGCATCTTCATGCTGAGTTATCTCTTGCAATTACAGTTGTGCTGTAATAGGCCTTGTGAGTGAATTTATTTTACAAACCTGTGCTGTTAAAGGACTGCTGCTATGCATTTTAGACCTTTTTTGTTGTTGTTTATTACTTTAGTCTTAATGTCTAAAGGTTTTGTTAGTTTTAGGTGTTTATACTGAGTCTATATTTGGCCGTAAGCATTCTGCAGCTCTGTTGATGCAAAACTAGAGATAGATAGCCATGAAAAGTTGGACTGATCAGCTTTTATGAGAAAGATTAGTATGAAAAAGGTATACATTTGTTCACGTTTTTGAAGTTATTTTAGATTACCTTATGCATATGAGCGTTCCCCCTGAGGTTACCAGGCTCCATCACTACTTGTCTGCTGAATTCAGTATAATTAAGGTTTCCTGTACACCAGTTAGGTACATAGGGGTAGTCACACAAACCTGCTTTTCACAAGGACCGTTGCCTCTTCAGCCTGAGTCGTATGGTGCAAAGTAAAGAGTGGAAGCTCTTTTGGTGTGTTCTGTCGAATTGTGTGTTCTGTTGTTCTGTGTCTCTGCCAGTGTGTTCTTTTTACAGTGACGTCTGATTCAGCAAATGCTGTTAGTAGAAGCTCTGATTAAACTTCATTTGATTTATGGATTTAGAAGTAAAAATTTAAAAGTGGCCTTAACTGGTTATGGGTATTGAATGTTTGTTGAATTTGGGCCAGAAATGCCTTTGTTTGTTTGTTTGTTTGTTTTTAAAGAATGCGACATTGAGTTTTTATTTTTACGGGTGTTCATACCTCTTTTATTTCACACCTTCTGCTGAGTAGCTGCTTTTTGCCTCCTGTTGTTTCTTCTGGTTTCTGCTTTCTTCTTTTCTGCATTTTCAAGCTCAAATTCTTCACCTCAAGATTCTTAGTTGGAATTCTGTATTGCGATTCATCTGATGAGCAGAGTTGTAGAAGGCAGTTAAAAGCAGCAAAACCCACATGACCACGTCTGCCTCTTGATATGTTGTCACGTTCATCCTTCTGTCTCTTTAGTGTTTTTAGTTAAATATTTGGAAAAAATTTATGTCATAAATCATTTGAAGGCATGACTGTTTTGTGCACCAGCACTGCTGAGGAACAGCAGTTTTTGTTGTCCTTTCTAATGACTGTCTTTGGCTTAAAACCCCCTTTGTCTCTTTGCACTGGAACAGAGGAGCTGGCAAGCTGCTCTGTGCTGGAATGAGCGGTGCTCTGCTGGCTCTCTCTCCGTGAGGCTCCACTGGTGGCCCTGTTTCATTTAGTTTCTCACCTTTCAACAGTAGTTCCAGAGTAATTGCTTCATCTCGGCTGTGAAACCATCTTCCCTCAGGGTTTGTGTCCAGCAAAGCGTGTGTACACCCTCACATTAGAACCACACTGAAGGCAGACCAAAGGTGTGTCTAGCCTGTCCTCACACTTTGCACAGACTTTACGTTTCTCTTAAATGGAGCAAAACTTCCTGTAATTAATTGACAGTTCTGAAACGTAGGCTTCTTAAAGAATGAGAACCTGACTTCAGTTGTCTCGATATGGCGGTTAGGGGTGCGTGCATGTGTGTGTATACACACACATCAAAATACAGCTCTATTGTACTCACGTATGTATACAGACCTGTGTGTATCTTTTTGTTAAAGATATGGACGTTGGTAGTTGGTTACCTGCTGATGGTTTCATTCAAGTGGACTATAAGCACTGAACGTTACTTAAAAGCGATCTCTGTCCCTGTCTGGATTATGCTGCTCTTTCACTTAGGTGAGTAACAAGAAGTTACATTCTAATGTATCCACTGGGATTCTGTTGTCTTGCTCTTCTGCTAAATCTTTATTATGGAGTCTTGGCTGAGATGCAGGCTGTTTTCTCTGCTCAGTAATTTTGGCTGCATGTGGCCAGCAGGGAGGATTGGAGTAGGGAATGGGAAGGTGTCACGATGCTGAGCAACATGTGTCTTGCCCTCCTCCTGCCCAGTTTATATTTCCCATAGTTTTTTCTTATTTGCCTCACAGACCTGGTACTGACTCCCTGGCAGTGGGGAAGGACGGGGCTCATGTGTGGGTGGATTTAGATTTTCACTTGTGTGTGATGATTTTTAAATATTATTATTTTCTTGAGAGCCTGCTGTTAACCAAGGCTGAAACTGTAAAATGCATTTAAGAGTAGTAATAGAAACAAACAAACAAAAGTTCTATCAGTAGCCAACAAGCATGTCGATATGATATCAACAATATCAAATGAATTTGCCAGTAGTCTATAGAATCAGTTCATACCAATGTAAGATTATAGTAATCTCTTAGTGTTAGATTTACTTTACATGTTTAATATGGCAAATTATCAGATTATATTATCATGTCAGAGTTTATGCTGGAAGTATAATACAAATAATAGAGGACTCATGATGGAAGGTTTCACAGCGTACTTCATGATTTACTCTGCTTTAGCAGCAGGTTTCAGGGGTTGTTCTGACCACGTGGAGACACTTTCCTGAGGTTTTAAGCTACACATAATGGCTTTGCGTTTGCTTACATTTCGACAGTTTTGTGTTTGCTGGAAGTACTAGCTGAAAAGCCAAGACCCAAGAATGCACTGCTTGATTCCAGTCTGCGGAGATCTGACATAAATATAGTTTTATTTTTTTATGGGGAGTGACAGGGGCGGGGGGGAGGAGAGGAGGGAACTTGATTTGTGCCCAATAGCCAAAACGTTTTTATTTTGTGTGTATTTTCATGTAACTTTGCACATTGTTTTTGAAATTGTTCTCTGTATCAGCATAGCTTAAAGTCACTGAAGTTAGGAACGGTAACAACTTGGTTTATTCGTGGAGAAACTTGTTCACCTGTTTTTTCGACTCTTCCTTTCTGTGAATGTAGAAAAGTTGTTTGCTTTATGACACTTTTTAGTTTCTGCCCAATTATTCTTGGTTGATGTGGTACCTTTCTTGGTTTTGCTAAACATAGAGTTTATTCATGGTGTAATTTTTCT